>QJNS01000518.1:0-19757 GCA_004154925.1 Monosporascus cannonballus
ACAAACCACAACATGGAGCTCACTGGGTTCTATTAGGCCTACGATATCATGAAGCGCGGTTTGGGCCTGGAAAACAAAGAGATTGGTGACGTATTGGCCAAGTGGAACAAGGGTGTTCTGGACTCATTCCTGATCGAGATCACCCGTGATATCATGTACTTCAACGACGATGACGGAACGCCTCTGGTCGAGAAGATTCTCGACCAGGCCGGCCAGAAGGGTACCGGAAAGTGGACGGCCATCAACGCTTTGGACCTCGGCATGCCCGTGACCCTTATCGCCGAGGCGGTGCTCGCCCGCTGCTTGTCCGCCATCAAAGCAGAGCGTTCTAAGGCCTCGACCAAGCTTGAGTATGTTGGTCGCTCGACCAAGTTCGAGGGCAACAAGGAGCAATTCCTCGAAGACCTCGAGCAGGCTCTGTATGCGTCTAAGATCATCTCGTACGCCCAGGGTTTCCAATTGATGCAAGAGGTAAGTTTAGACTATCCCGTTGGGTAGACCCCTTTTGGCGATGCTAACCAAGCTGGATATAGGCGGCGAAGAACTACGGCTGGAAGCTCAACAAGCCTTCGATTGCCCTCATGTGGAGAGGAGGTTGCATCATCCGCTCCGTCTTCCTGAAGGACATCACGGCTGCTTACCGAAACAACCCTGACCTGGAGAACCTGCTCTTCGATGACTTCTTCAACAAGGCTATCCACAAGGCTCAGCCCGGATGGAGAGATGTCGTTGCAAAGGCTGCGCTGCTCGGTATCCCGACGCCCGCTTTCTCGACGGCGCTGTCGTGGTTCGACGGTTACCGCACTAAGGATCTGCCGGCCAACCTGCTCCAGGCCCAGCGTGACTACTTCGGTGCTCACACTTTCCAGATCAAGCCCGAGTATGCGAACGAGAAGTACCCCGAGGGCCAGTATATCCATGTCAACTGGACCGGCCGTGGTGGAAACGTTTCCGCGTCCACGTACCAAGCATAAGCTAGTACCGAGGATGGGGTGTGACGGCTGAACATAGAGATTAATACTGAGAGGGCTGCTTCTGAAGACGCTAAAATAAATATTTCTTGATTCCACGGTAGGCGAGCGGCATACGTTTGGTAGAATGCGTTTTATCCATTGATGTAGCGGGTACCCTCGCGCTACCGATATCAATAGCATATGTTTTTGGAGGTTCATATTGTGTGTCCCTGCTATATAAGTACCTACATGTGCGAAGATACCTAGGTAGGCATGAAATGACCTGAAAGCTCAAGCAGCTATGACTGCGCCACAGGCAGTGTAAAGAGCCAAGCCACAGCCATATTTAGTCAGTGCTACAGCCTTCCAATTGTTGGCGTGCGCATTCAAACTTACCTGCGGCGTGCGAAGTTAGCAACAAGCTCGTCGCGACTTTCGCGGCCATCAATTCCCCATCACCCAACTGTGCGCGCAGCCTCTTCGGTAATCGGCCGCAAACCAAACAGTTGTCGCGCCGACTCCCCGTCCCACCAGTATCGCGGTACTATCTATAGCCAGCCTTGATACTCATCCATTTCCCAATTGGACCGCAGCGAGTCAGTCAATGCTGTTGCTTTCGATTTGACATACAACTACGAGCTCGATTGCATTCACCAATTCTATAAACCATGACGACCGTGGCAGACCCCAGCCAGGGGGTCAACAAAGACCTGGTATGGGTCATAGAACAATTACCGTTCCGTAGAGAAATGCTAACTGTCGTGTTCCCATCAAGTTGCCCCATGTGCATCTCGTTTCCACCTTTCGATACACCCTCAAGGCACATGTCTCGCCGCAAGAAGTGACGAGCTGGTTGATGCAGGCACCCAAGATTTCCCGTGACGCCGCATCGTTTTTCTGGACATATCTCGACCGCCCTCAGAACGGCACCATATTCCTGACATGGCAGCCACTGCAGTTCCTGGGGACCAACTTCGCTAGTGATGGCTACATATGGCCTCCTCAAGAGACCTACTACCAGCAGGAGGTCGGAAACGGCGTGGTATGTTGGTAGATAAAATATTTCTCTCGGCGACCGGATTTGGCGTGGCTAAATGAACGACATGCAGATACTCGAGATGTACTATCATAAGGCTGGCTTCGCGTATGGGGAACAGGTGGCAACCCACTCCCGGCGCCGTTTCCGCCTTATCCCTTCGAATGTCCACAATCCAAATGCTCCTCAGGTCGACCCGAGCCTCTGGATAGTCCACTACGGCCCCATCGACAACAACGAAGCCATCCCAGCCAACATGCTGCCGAGGGATCCTCGAACCCAGTCTATGCTCGAGACGCGAGCTTATCTTCAGCGGTGCGGCCAGATTCAGCGCAAAGAGTTCATGTTGGGTGACCGTGTCAACTGGCCCCAGATTCCCTGGCCGCGGGAACCATCGAGGCAGCCGATGTATGGGGCAAACCGAGGGGTGCCGCAGTCTATGGCATATCCCCCCCATCCCCCTACGGCGGGTGGCCCGCCATCGAAGCGCGCTCGGGCTGCTCAGGTTGCCCACGGCCAGGTGCCTGCTGCTATGGCCGTATCCCAACAAGACAATGTCTATGATGATGATGAGGACACGTCTCGGGGTGACATGTTCGATTACATGACAGCTCGAGAAATCAGCCTTGAACGATATCGACAGAATCACGAGTGGATGGAAGAAATCCTCTCGTCACCCTATCGAATGGGTCAAATAAGATTTTCCGATCTCGGCCTCGGACTCAAAGGGGAATTATCCGGCCTTACCGAGGGGATCTTCGAGGCCCATGTTTCCGCCAAGGGGTCGCCTTCCGCCAAGTCCTCTACGACTCAGATGGACCCCGAGCAAGCAGCCGCATTCCGCAAGCGAATTACTAGTCATGTCGACTCTACGAATTCCGAAATCGAGAAAATGAAGGCGGAGCATGCCATAAAAATGGCTAGGCTCAAGCAGAACTCATTGCTCACCGTTGCGGAACGGGAGCTCCGGACTGCGGTAGACGGGCCGGGTTCTGATGCCCTGCAACTCGAAGGCCGCGCAGAAGAGAGCGAAGACGGGGTTACACGCTGGCATTCGAAGCACAACAAGAAAGTTGAGGATATCGTCTCTCAGGTCGAAGCACACCTTGGTCGCCGAGCGGAGGTTATTCACGATCTAAGAAGAATACAAGATGGCGGTTACCAAGAGCCTGCGCCCGAGCCGGTTTCCGAAACTACGCCAATGGCACACCCTAATATAGCAGCAGAGGCCCAACCTATGGCCGCAAATGTCAGCGCCGCCATGTCGCGTCAGCCATCCAACGCCGGCTCGCAGCACAGTGGAATCATGATAGGAGATTCAGATATCGACATGGGCGGAACCGCAGCTGGACTTCTCGATCAAATGCACACCGGTCTCTCGTCACATTCTACACCAGCCAATAACTTCCCAACACCTCAGCCCCCAGTCTCGGCCGTCCAGTCTACTGTGGGCACACCGGTTAATCCTAGCGCGTCTTCCCCTCAACCGGTACCGCAGCAGGCCGAGGCCGCGAAAGAAGAGGACGTCAAGATGGATGGTACAGACGGCACCACCGCGCCCGATCAGGGAACGGGTAGCGGTGACTGGGTCGTCATCCCCAAGGACGATTCCGCCGCGCCGGACGCCCCCGAGAACACGGCTGCCGCCAGCGATCCGTCGAAAATGCAGGGACCCTCGAGTAAGCAGGCATCTGCCACGGGCACGCCCTCGATGGGCTTCGAGGGCGACCAGAACGACTTCAGCTCCCTTGGAGACCTGGACACGGCAGGCTCCGCCATGGCCGACTTCGGCAACACCCCCAGCGGTCTTGGGGAGAACCTGGATCTGAATATGGAGATGGACGACTCTGCCTTCGGCGACGCCTTCCACCCCGTGGAGCCTCCCCAGGTCAACACTCCCGGAGACGGCAATAATATGTGAGATGACGCCGTGCGGCACATGGAAGAGGACTAGGTAAATCCTGCCGTGCCGTATCTTACGGCTTGATGTTGCGCATACCGGCCCACGTCCGCGCCCATCAGGTTTTAGGGCGTGGATAAATGCGTCACCCCCTGTGGCTGTAGAAACAGCTCGAAGAACACCCACCGGTCTTGCAACACGGCCTATTGGACGGCGTCCAACGCTTGCCAGCCGGGGCGGTCTGGATAGGAGATACGGCACCTCATTGGGTTTGGACATTTAACTGAGTAACGACGCAAGGGTGGATATTGCTGTTTGCCGCTGGTGTTAAATGATGTGCGGGTCTTGGTGTAGAATCATAGGGAGTAATGTCATCACCGAGGACCAATGCCAAATCATGTGGATGGTTTCCAATTGATTGATATTTTGCTTGGGCCGGATCCTATGCTTTGAGCGTATCTCGGATTTCGTGCTAACGGCGTTCACCGGACGGGCCTCCCTTATCTATGTAGGTATGTGCCAGAAAGACCTCGGCCGCTGCCCGAGGATGGGGTATCTCGAGTATTCAGGGGGTTTGAACGTCTGTTCTATCTAAACTACAGAAAGCTATGACGATGCTACACAACCATTGCCCGAGTAAGAGGACCTAGGGGCCGTTCTGATCTATACGGTTGCAACGGCTTGTTATTGTATTTCTTCTCTTTTCAATGCAGGTCATGGGGGTCCCAGATAAGGAAATTCTAAGCTCTCCGCAGTCACCACGTTGGCCTTGAGATAACTCACGATGACTTTCTCGATACCTAGTCCCTCCGCGCGACAGATCCAGTCTTGTAGACTGATCACGCGAAACGTTCCACCATAGAGAACTTCCATTCGCTGCGCAAACTCGCCAAATGGTACTTTGACGCCGCTACTATGATGACGGAATGAGACGGCGTTGTCTTTCCGTTCGGAAGAACTCTGCACTATTTCGGCAGCGATCTCCGAGACGTCCCGAAAGTCGAAGTACCCGCGAGCGTTGGGGATCGCCGGCACGGTACGGCTCAACTTGGAAAAACGGATGATGGAGTTCATAGCGTCATCGTGTGGCGCTCTGGCACCGATGACGGAGCACCTACGGTGTATCGTGACTGGAAGACCTGTCTTGGTGGCCAAAACTCTCTAGGAAACATTCACTTGCCCACTTGGAGGATGGAAAGCCTTGAAAACCGTCCCTTGGAGGTGGGTAAGCGGCCATGGAGACGGGTAGGGAGGTGAATGAGCCGGACTGGAGAATTACTCGGGCAGATGACACGAACTGGAACGGGATATGTCTCGGCAAAGCCAACGTAGCTAGAGAGCGTGTTGATAAGTGGTTGGCCTGCCGAATTGAAGAGAAATTGTTCAGACAGTGTCCCCGTGACCCTGCATGGATGATCTGGTCTGCGGAACATTGTAAGTATGCCACCTCTTTCTGAGATAACCCGAGGCTAGGGCTGACAAGACTGCCAAGATAAATGGTTAACTTCGGACTGTCCGGGAGCTTGTGCCGCGAGTCTGCCGGTACGACGATGCAGTGGATTTTCGAGATGGAATCGTCATTCAGTAGTTCCCTGAGGATCTCTGAGCCCAAGAAGCCGGTTCCGCCAGTGAGGACAACCTGACGTTGGTGACTGCGGGGCTTGGGGAGGGATAAATCTTCAGGAGTTGTGAGAACGTGCGTAGGAACCTCAACCTCTGTGGCCCAGTCGATGTCTTGAGCGGAAACCCGGCCTCTCTCATCGCCAAGTAACGCAGCCATTTTGCGCAGTGTGCTAGCTCGGTAGAAATCCTGAAGAGGAATGCTTACTCCAGTCCTGTCTCTGAGAACGTTCTGCAAGCGCACAAGGAGTAATGAGCTGCCTCCCGCCATGAAGAAGTCCGTGTCATGACCGATGGACGAGCCTCCGGCGGCTTCGCCAAAGTATGTCCTTCCACATAATCCGTAGCTCCTCCTCAACAACAGTGTTAGAAACTTTTGCGCTACTGCTCTCGCGAATGGCTGGCAATAGGAGCTCTTGTACGGCTCTCCGGTCGACTTTGTCATTGGGTGTAGTCGGCAATCTGTCCAGCGGGATTATCATTGACGGCACCATATACCGAGGGAGAGAGGAAGGTCCTCGCGCAATGCCTTGAGAGCGGCCTCGTCTCAGCCCGATTTTTGGACGGGGGCAACGTGCGCCACGAGAAATTCCGGCTGACCGGGGGCGGTCACAACCGCATCGGCGAGCGAGCCCTTGGCGGCTTGGAGGATGGTAATGGAGACTTCCTGAAGGTCGAGACGCAGACCACGTATTTTGTAACCGTGTCGCTCTCTAGCCGGCCAAGAAGAATCAGCTGGCCATCTGCCCTTAGGTAGCCTCTGTCGCCTGTTTTATAAATCCTATCCCAAACCTGCGCAGTGTCGTCAGCCGAGGCAAACGTATCAGTGACGAAGTTTCCCGTGCTCTGTGACCGGTCAATATAGCCTTCGGCGAGACCTGGTCCTGCGATGGCGATCTCACCAGGGAAGCCCACTGGTAAGGGCTGGCCGTTACTGCCAAGAATCGATACGCGCATGTTGCCTATAGGACTTCCAACTAAACCATATATGCTTGCCCTGTTCAGACCTGCGCGGTCACTTAGGGGTATCGTCCTAGAAGTCGCGGCACAAGAGGCTTCAGTGGGGCCGTACGAATCCGTGAACTGCAAGCCCTCCACGTCTAGTCTCGCCATGAGAGGTACGAGCTGCCCTGGTACAAAGCAAGCCTTTATCCAAGCTCAGCGTATATGAGACACAAAGAAGAAAGTAGGGAAACCCCCGTTTGCGGGCTGGTGCTTGATCAGGCTTGATCTGGGGCACCTCTACTTTTGGCAAGGGCCTTGTCCCAAGTTCTCATTGTGAACGCCCAGATCTTCTCCGGCCAGCCGTTTGCCTCATAATGCTTCAGCGCCTTGGTAGCAGGCACGGGCTCGCTATTCTGATGAACGCGCCACGCGCCAGGACTGTATCTGTCACTTGTAAGATGGTACGCCTCTCTCTCTCCTGCCTCGTTGGGCGTCATGCCGATGAAGAAACGAATCAAAGCGACGAAGCGTTTGACGGCGGCTAGGAATATTCTGTGCAGTAGGGACAAGCCTTCGGGGGGGTTGACTCTTCGAAAATTATCGGACTTAACCAGACCAGGGAAGTTGTGCACAAAAGTGATGTTTGTGTTTGCGGCCAGGTAGTCAAATGCTAAGCTTGTCAGACAAGTCGTGTGTTTGACAACGTTGATGATGGTTCAATTCTTCTCGAGACCAAGATCATTCTCGATGATATATTTTCCCTTGCCCCCATTGAGCACGCTTAAGACGCGTGGGCGGGGAGATTGGTGAAGCAGGGGTAGCAAGTTTGACAGTAGCCGCATGCGAGAGAAGTATGAGATCGCGAAATTCGTCTCCAGGCCTTCCTCGGTATCTGATAGCCTTGTCAGTCGCAAGTCAGGATGCCAAATTGGCCAGGAGAAATGGCGTACATTCAGCGCCATTCATTGGGATGCCACCCATGCTCATGCGCAAGTAGTCTACCTTCTGTTCTGCAGCCGTGATCTGCTGGCTGGCCAAGTCGATGCCAGAGATCAGAGCTACTTCAGTTTCGATGAAGATTACCTTGCAATCCCGGTTAAGAGACTCCAAGGTTTTACGCTACTTGGCGAAACGGGCGGAAGATCTTCCCAGGATATAAAACGTTGGGGCCTTAAATATTGTCGTTATTCTCTCTAGAGTGCGGGCGCCGATGCCGCTTGTGGCGCCAGCGAAGACGCAGACGATGCCCTCATGATTCCGACTCGCAAAGCATGCATTACTTTGAATCACTGCGCTGGCTGCAACCATTCCTGCTGTTGGTATTACAATGTATGCGTTCGCAGACTTCGGGGTCAAAGAAAACGAAGACTACCACATTACCGCCACTGGGAGAATTATGGAGGAAGTAGGACGATAACCTAAAAGCCGCCTTTGTAGCTCTGGAAGCAGCTTTGGGGCGTCTGAAGGATAGAGAACGGAGCGCGCGTGGGGATGAGGGGGCGACGTTCTCATTTTCCGGGCTCTACCGCATCGATAGGCGTGCAACAAAGCGAGAGTGTAAGACTTTGGGGTCGCAGTGAAAAGGTTGGACAGAACAGGTGTCACCGTCCTCTAGCTACCACTAAGTGGCCAGAGAATGTATAAAGTACCCTGTGGAAATAACTGATCACCCGTTTCAAGGTATCATCACCATGATTAGCCTGGCTACGGTGTCCGAGAGGGCTTTACCTGGGTTAGCTGTTACTGGGATTCCATAGCTTCAATATAGACAATTCTATCTTCTATGGCACAGCTTGAGAATTCCCTAATTCTTGATTGAGCCTACCTACCTATATATTTTCCCATCTAAAGCCTTGCAGGGTGACCTCATCCTGCCTTGCAGGTAGCTTCACCTTCTGTCCAACATCTTAGATGTGGTCGCCCCGGCCATCCACAAGGCAATGCAAGGAATGCTTGAACTTTGGCGAGAAAGGGTGTCTCTGGCGCAGGACCGACCAATACGGGCAGAGCATGACATTATCCACTGCGTCGTGGATGTCATTCTCTCAGCTGCCTATGGAATCGAAGCCGGTGTGATCAAAGCACAGACAAGTGCCCTTTCTGGAGTTGACAGACCCAAAAAGGCTCCAGTCGACCCCGATGCACCTGGAGAGTTTCCAACAGCAGACGATCCTGGAATCTACAAGGCGGTTAGAGCATTGGTGGACAGTATTCAGATCGCCATGAGTTCTCTGGTTCCGAGGGGCCCGCCGCCCACTTCCACGGCCAACGACTCGAGATTTCGCAGCCCCGCTGGCGTGTGGTTGTTAGCTGCACCTTACACTGGCTTTAAAGCTGTACCCAGCTCTAGTGACAGCAAGGAGGCTCGTAGATAAGCTGATGACGGAACGGCTGGAGGCGACTTGGAAGGAGTTCTGCGGCAACGAGGATCGGAAAAGCTAGGTAGCATCCGCAATGGACCCTCTGGTGCGGCGGGAGACACAAATGGCGCAAAAGGAAGGCCGACCAGTACTGTACGACACACCGGCGATCCGAGAGGGGCTGTTCGGTTTCTTCGCCGCCGGCCACGGGACGACCTCAACCACGATACGCTGGGCAGTGAAGTACCTGACCGCCCACCAGAAGTGCAACAAAAGCTGCGCACGGCGCTGCGATCGGCTCACAAAAGCGACTACGAAAAAGGCGGGTTTGCCCACCAGTGAGGAGATCGTCAGAACCAGCGTGCCTTACCTAGACGCATTTCTAGAAGAGAACCACCGCCAGGGGGCCACAATTCCGAATGTTATCAGAATGGGGACCGGGGATGCTGTCGTGCTAGGCAGGCTCTGGACACAATCGTTAGGCCACCTCTAACTCCGGAGGTGTATCTAAGCGCCATCATATATCCTCATATTGAGTACCTACGGAAATTATTTCCGGGAAAATCGAATAACAACTGGGGGGTTTTGTTTTCAGACAGAATAACCTTATTATCGTTGGTCGGATATGGATTATTCAATTTTCATAAGATAACTCCTGGATACCTTAAGGGGTGGCCCGATTATTTTGTCCAGAATCTGCTAGGACACAAGATACCAAAGGGTACCTACCGATGTTTTCATGCTGTTCAAGGGGCTGAGCTTTCAAAGCCCGGCTCTACCCATCGACGAGTCAAAAAGGAGGCTCCACAAGCCGGGACGCAAAGAATCGATATGGGGTCTGGGAAGACGGTAATATCCGCGAATTCAGGCCCGAAAGATTCCTCTCGAAAGTCGAGAACGAGCACCCTGTGTTCAATCCCCGTGCTGGGCCTGTATTGCCATACGGAGCTGGTCTGCGTGGCTGCTTTGGTAAACAGCGGATCTCTCGTCCGCAATACATACACGTGCTGTTGTTGTACGTTCTTTTCAGGTTCAACACCGTAGGGCCGGCGCGAACGGCATCCCGCAGCGAGTCAATGATGTATGATGAAGCAGGAGAGGTTCGATCTTCAGTGTGAACGGACTAGAAGCCATGATCGCTGGCTGTAATCCAGACATCTTCCTAATACAGGATCGTCTCGCTCGCATCCGACGGTACTCAGTATGTTTTTCACCTCGTATGCAGGTCGTTAGCACACGTCTTAGTCCTCGTCATTACTGGAGGCGTTTGCTAATACCAAGGGTTAACCCGGAGTATTATTTCCAAAAGATATCTAGAAACTTTTCGGTAGCGTGTTTTAGCTTCAATTTAGCCGCTGGCAAGCATCATACTGGATATGCTTTTCCTTCTTATCTTTTAAAGATGCCCAGGGGCTCAGAGGAAAAAGAAAAAAACGCCCGCCTCTTGGCATGCTAATTTGTAGCTGCGCATTGATTACGGCTTGACACAAACTCTTACTTTCGTTAGCCAGTCCATCAGCAAAAGGCAAGGTGACGTTTTCCTCATTCGCATAAATACGACGAGGTGCTCTGGATTTGAAGTCTGGTTCGCTTAAGAAACTGTCTGAATGAAGCGGGGTTTCAGACCCCTGCCCTCAAGGGACCTATCGCGCTGTGTGTCGGAGCCGCAACGCAGCCAAGCGATCAACGCATCCCCGGATGTCTAGGTGTCAGCCGACATGGCGAGATTTCGAATCGTCTTTTACCGACCGGGTCTAGTCTGTCTGCGTATATATGACTTAGTTGTTTGGAACTTATGAAACATTCTTTGCGCGGTCTAGCTTGCGGTCTAGAATCTGTTGGCCGCTCCATTGTGATCCGCTGATTAGGTATCCTCCTCTGTAACAAGGCCTCTCCTATACACAGAGGGTTACTATGTCATATCGTGGATGCAGCGAGCAACGCATGCTCCCGCATTTGTCGCAGCTGCGAATTGTGGTGTTCCTGTTGTTATATGCTGGGTCTCCTGGCACTGATGTTGGTGATTACGTACTGCGTACCCTGAACTAAGCGACTCGTACGCGTCGTCTCCCAATGGCTCACCCCTGGCAGTATCTGAGACGTAGATCTGTCCGATGTGGATCCAGTGTTCGCCGATGCCATCCAGTGAGCAGTCTCGACCGCGTGGCGGCAAGAAATTAGTATGAATTCACTTGCCGAATACCTTTCCCAGTCAGAGACGGCATCGACGTCCAGATCCGGCTACAACTACGATCTCATACCACCACCATGTGGAGATCAAGGGAAACAATGATTGACTGGCCGGGCCTCAAAATGACCTAAAGGAGCTTTTAGTAAATCTGGTCCCATCCTGCTAGAACCTCTTCTCTTCTCAATACCTTCATCTACTCTCAATTCAAGCTTCTTCTCGCCGTGTAACTATATCCTTCTCTCTAATCATCGCCCATTCTGTTCGGCTGCTGGTCAGTGACTGCCGGGCAGTGTCTTTTCTCTTAGCAGCCGTCTCCATTCATTGACGAGCTGTCGTCATTCTTGCTCCTGTAGATATATCCTCTCTCGCTACCTAGCTAGCCGCAGTCCACCCTCACTGCACTGTACACATACAACCAGCTCGGCTCAGTTAGCTATACTACTATTAATACTACGAATAATCGACGAGTCCGTAGAACTACTTTCCCAACATGAGATACTCACAACATATCATCGCCGCCACGTTGGCCGTCGCGGCGGGCCGCGTGGGGGCCCAATTGCAGACCATCCTCGGCGAGGCCGTCACGACGGGAGAGCTGGTCGCTCTGCCCAGCGAATCGATTACCGATGAGTTGGTGCCCCTCTCCGGGGATGCCACAGAGCCGGCGCCGGCCTTGGAGCCCACTACGGCGAGTGAATTAGCGTCAGAGGAAGCAAGCGTGGTAGAGAGTACGAGCGCGGTCATCGCAACAGAAGAGGTTCGTGGTCCCCGCCAGGTCGGGTTTTCAGGTTAGCTCACAAGTGGCGTCTAGCCCCTCGCCAGCGAGATACCGTTATCCAGTACGGAAGCGGCGACGACTGCGGAGGAGACGGAGGCACCCACGGAATATGTACGTTTGACTTGGGAGAACCCTGCGGATCCCGCGAGGGCTCGATAGGTAGCCTCAAGCTAACAGGACAATCCTTCTAGCCCGAGCTCGTCCCCGAAACCACATCGAGTGCCGCTATAGCGACAGAAGCTGTAAGTCTCGCGCAGGCCCACCTAAACTCACTCGTCGAGCACCCAGAACTTTGTAATGCTAATACCCTCTCTCAGCCCGCCGTGGAGACCACAGCATCCTCAGCAGAGGAGGCGATACCGACTCTCACACACGCCATAGAACTCCCCCCCATCCCCACACTCACTACGTCAGGTGACGTCGAAATCCTCACGAGCTCCTCGACATCCGCGGCCGAGCTTGTGGAGGCAACGTCTGTCTCATCTGTGGGAGAGACCGCGGCAACAAATTCGGGCTCATCAGTAGCCGAGACAGTAGGCGTAACGTCGAGCTCGTCCTCCGCCACTGTTGCCATCTCGGGATCCGAGGGCATCCCAACGTCTATCACGGCGCCCAGGGCCACCGCGACGGCCCCCCCGCTATTCAGCAACGGCACCGCCGTCCTGACCTCCCTCGACAGCACCGGCTCGGCCGGCGCCGTCGTGACGGCCAGCGCCTCCGTGCCGGGGGGGTTCCTCCGGGGCTCGGGCGGCGGGGCCCTTCTCTCCGACGGCGAGGCGTCCGAGACGAAGGCGCCGGGCGGCGGCGCACGCCTCTTGCCGTCCGGCCCCGGGGGCAGCAACAACATCAACCGGAACGGGACCGCCACGGCGCCCTTCCCCGTCCCTAGCGGCGCCGCACGGGCCACCGGGTCCCCGCTACGCCTTGACAGCAGCATCCTACCCTCCAGCGGCTTGGTGACGAGCGTCCTCATAACGGCGAGCCCGAGCAGTTTCGGCAGCGGCAGGTTCGGCGGCGGTAGCGGCGGCTTCGGCGGTGCCGCCATCAGCGCCGCCGGGGACCCGACCCCCACGGCCCCAGGCGAAGGCGGCGCTGCCGCGAGCCAGTCTCCCATAAGCCCCGCTAACGAGAACGGCGCGGGGTCGGCGGCCGGCGTGCCGTCCCTGGCTTTGGTCGTGGTGGTTGGCGGGATCAGTTGGTTGAGTTGGTTCTTGCTGGTTTAAGCACTTAGGCAGGTAGTTAAAATCAGGGACTTAATGTTTTGCGGAATGCAACGATTCCATGTTACGAATATGGTAACAAGGCATATGAAGTGCGTGTGAAGCGGTGCGTCGAGTGTGAAGATAACGTGCCTACTCCCCGTCTCTGCTCGTGAAACCCCCCATGCGGTGCGATGGTGTTCCCGCCACCTAGCTGTCTAGCCTAGGGGTGGGATATTGAGTCCAATGTACACCCAAAGTGACAAGATAGCAAGATTTGCAGGATCACGATATAGCTCTATGGGCCTGTCTAGGCGTATTTGGCCGGCAGAACTACAACTACCCCGCACCGAAGAGTCCCCGCGAAAGCACCAAGACGCATTCTACGTTTGGATGACAGTCGCAAATCGGTGCCTGAGTAGTAGTCCATACACTTAGGACGTAACTGACATATATATAGAGCAGCTAATCCGAGGTTATAATCGAAATCTCTGGCAAAGTCTACGGTGTCGCAAGTGCTGAGACGCTTCTTGCCCTCAGCCTCGCCAACTTCGCATAGCGACGCCTGCCGGTCCGGGACGGATCATCCCCCGAAAAAAGACGGCAGAGTGCCAATGCGTGTGTACACCTATACGACATACCGATACACTTATTGGCACACATAATATGAGATGCCGGCGGTAGCATGTTCATAAGTAACGAGCACCAATGCAATAGGCTGTTCGACTGTCGAATACCGTTGGGGGCTTTCAAAGACAAATCGGCAGTGCGATTGGTGGGATGCGGATGCAAACAGGGAAGAGAGTGATCAGCTTCTGTCCTGTACACTGCAGAGACAGTACCCAAGGCTTCGACCTGGCAGCAGATTGATGCCGATTTCCCAAGCTCTATCTCTCCTTGATAGGAGGTCCAACTCAAAATGCTGGACCATCAGTGCAGGAAGCAATTCATCCGTCATTCTATGTAATAGAGCATATAACTGAGGCAGGCTAGACATTACGACTCCTGCCATTAAGTCATCTCTCACTTCTTGCACTACACCTCCAAACAAAAGGTCTTGAACAAACAATTACTGGAGGAACAACCTGCCGGTAGGTTAGAATCCTGAATGCTGAGCTGTGTTTAGCAAACATCCCCATCTCCGTTCCCGTAGTAATCCACAACGGGACTCATCCCATTGCTCAGTACTCGTGAAGCCCAACGCCTCTAACGTTACATCGTCTCTTCATATCGCTGCATAAATGTATCAAATGGCGACTTTTTTATCAAACGGAATAGAATAGTCACGCAGACGGAATAGAATAATCATGCGGATGAAATAGAATAATCAGGGAAATGGAATAGAATAATTACGTTAATTAATCCGCAAGCGAGACTTATATTATAAACATAACTATATTAAGGTACCCGGCTCTCCCCTTCCCTATTGCCCTTTTCGAACAGCTTTTCACTTAACGCCCTTTAATCTACGATGAACAGGTTATTAGAGCATGAAATTAAGCATATTAAAGCCATACAAGTTCTACGTGGTGGTTGGCCAGACATCGAGTCCGCTTTAACGAACTCTTATAACAGGAGAGATACGGCATATGAGGAGTACTATAACCATGTACTCAGTTCCTCATGGTTCGTGAGTTTGGCTTATTACTATGCTGGCACCGTCATCCAAGCTGGCTATTTCGTGATATCGGACCCTTTATCTGGGGAAACTTACCCGGCACCCAAAGATAGGGACTCGCGATAAGATAACGCGCCCAATATTTCGCCGAGCTCTCACAAACCACAGACGCCGTTACATGCGACAGGTCTGACTACGTAGGCCCTCCTCTACTTACTGCCAGGAACCAACCTTGATGAGGGCATCATGGTACCTTCCGCGGCCGTGCGTCCAGGCGCAGAGCCTGTTGCGAGCCTCCTCGGCCCATCGGCCTCCGCCCCCCCATCTTCTTCCGCGAAGCCCGAGTTCTAGCCCAGGATATCTCCCGGCACCATCGCCCCTCTCTCGCAGACACCTGCTCACCCTCGCGATCGAGACCTCGTGCGACGACACCTGCGTGGCGGTGCTGGAGAAGCTGCCCTCGGGGGCCGCGCGCCTGCACTTCAACGAGAAGGTCACGTCGGACAACCGGGACTTCCGGGGCGTGCACCCGCTGACGGCCGTCGTGTCGCACACGGCGCACCTGGCGCCGCTCGTCCGGAGGGCGCTGCGGTCGCTTCCGGAGGCCCCGCCCGCCACCGCCTCCTCCACGTCTCGCGGGGAGCCGTGCGCGAGGGGTGGCGGTAGCGGCAATGGCGACGGGGACGGGAGGGAGAGGGAGAAGGAGAAGATCCTCTGGGTGGACGGCCGGCCCCGCGCGAGGCCCGACTTCGTGGCGGTCACGCGCGGGCCCGGCATGACGTCGAACCTGGCCACGGGCCTGAACACGGCCAAGGGCCTCGCCGTCGCCTGGGACGTGCCGCTGCTGGGCGTCAACCACATGCAGGCGCACGCGCTGACGCCGAGGCTCGTCTCCGCGCTCGAGAAGGGCAAGGGTGGCGCCGCCGCCGCCGTCGCCGAAGGAGGAGAAGGCGAAGAAAAAGAACAGGGAGATCGGCGTCGGCAGTACGACCCGGCGTTCCCGTTCCTCTCGCTGCTCGTCTCGGGCGGGCACACGCTGCTCGTGCGCTCCGAGTCGCTGACGTCGCACGCGGTCCTGGCGCAGGCGCTGAACATCGCCGTCGGGGACATGATGGACAAGTGCGCGCGCGTGATCCTGCCGCCGGAGTACCTCGACGACGACCGTCGGCCCTCCTCCTCCTCCTCCTCGTCGTCCCCGCCCCCCACGGGCGACGGCCTCGGGAACGTCATGTACGGCGCGCTGCTCGAGGAGTTCGTGTTCCCCGGGCCCGGGCCCGAGTACGGCTACGCCCCGCCGGCGCGGCGCGCCGACGAGATCCGCGTCTTCGACTCCGGGCGCGGGTGGGCCCTGACGCCGCCGCTGTCGGGCACCACGGCCATGGCGTACGACTTCGCGGGGTTCAACAGCCAGGTGCAGCGCGCGGTGGAGGGGCGGGCGGGGGGCGGCGGCGCGATGGGCGTCGAGGAGCGCCGGCTCCTGGGGCGGCACGCCATGCGGCTCGCGTTCGAGCACCTGGTCAGCCGGCTGCTGTTCGCGCTCAGGGACGGCGGCGGCAAGCGCAGCCGCAACAGCAGTAGCAGTAGTGATGACGACCGCGGCGGCGGCGTCGCGGACAGGGCCGGTATGGCGGGAGGAGACGTGAGGACGGTGGTGGTGGCGGGCGGCGTCGCCAGCAACCGGTACCTGATGCACATCCTGCGGGCGATGCTTGCAGCGCGCGGGTACGGGCACCTGACGGTCGTGTCGCCGCCCGCCGCGCTCTGCACCGATAACGCGGCCATGATCGCCTGGACGGGCATCGAGATGTATGAGGCCGGGTGGAGGAGCGAGCTGGACATCTTGCCTATCAGGAAGTGGCCGTTGGACAGCATAGAGGAATCGTGATACACCACCTAATGGACTCGTGTACGACTAGCACTGTAAATGATACATGTGGCAGAGGGAGCAGCATGTACGTTCGTCACTTAGGAAGCATAGAATGGCGCAATGCAATTGTAGGACGGCACCGCAGGCTTTGAATTCCCCTCGCGATACCCCAAGTCCTGTTAATATTTCATTACACGGCGGGTTCTCTGGCCACCGTCTTGTGATTGCATGTCCGGATAGATAAACTTAATGCGGCTGCCTACAAATAGGGAGAGAGCTTGGCCGGCGCCATTCTTCGTTTCCGTCTAGACCCAGCCTGACCCACCCGTCACTATATTTCCACTTCTTCGTTCCCATACGGAAAAAAAAAGCTTTAGTCTAGCGCACTGGTGACGTTGGTGAACTCGCCCTTTTCCAGCTTCGTCTCCCAGAATATGGGGTTCGTGTCGTTGAAGCCGTGCTTCTCCCAGCCCTCCTCCTTGACGTGGTACAGGTTGATGAAGCCGCCGGAGTAGGCGTCGCGGTGGGTGGCGGCCAGGATGCTGCGGCGGCCGAGCTGCAGTGCGTCCTCGACGCTCAGGTCGTACTTGTACTCGGCGTCGAGCACGCCGTAGGCGAAGGTCTGGCCAGAGCCGACGCAGAACAGGTTGCCGGCGAGGCGGGTGCCGTCCGAGTCGATGTAGTAGAGCGCGGGCCCCTCCTCCATGGTGACGCCGGCGCACATGGTGCCCATGCTCAGGCCCATGCCCTTGTACTGGTAAACGAGGTTTGCGAGGATCTTGGAGGCGGCGGCGACGCTGATGCGGCGCTTGTGCCGCAGCTCGTGCAGCCGGCACTGCATGCCTAGCCACGCCAGCCAGTACTGGCAGTCGGCGGCGCCGCCCGCCATGGTCCCCAGCAGGCAGCTGTTAATCTCGATGACCTTCTTGACCGTCTGCGACGCGATCCAGTTCCCCGCCGTCGCCCGCGAGTCTGTCGCTACGATGATGCCGCCCTGGAACCGGAACGCCAGCGTCGTCGTGCCGTGCGCGATCTTTATCGGGCAGTCTGGGTTCGACCGGTCGTCGGTCGCGGCCCGGAGCCAGGCCGAGGGCTAGATTGTTGGCGACACGGTTAGGATATGAATAGGTTATGTGCTATACATGTAGACGGTAGGTGGGTTTTGGTTGACCAAGTGGGCTAAGTGGGCCAAGTAGAAAGGCACGAGACGTATAGGAGAAGCAAGAAATGAGGGAACGAATGGAAGACTCACTTGTGCTACAGGAGGCATGGCGAACTTGAGCGAGAGGCTGGAACCCATGTCGTTGGCGAAGTCATCGTGCTGGTCCTCTTCGAACGTCTCCCGCTGGAGTGCTGCCGGGCGGCTGTATCGGGCCACGAGAGCATCCATCTCGGTCTATGTGCGGCAGATGGATAGGCACTTTTTGTGTCCAAAATTCGGACGGACAAGTTCTGAAGAAGAGGAATGAACGTGGGGAACCGCCGTAAATTGTGATGTCGATGGTGATGGTACGAGTTGAGGGAAACCGACTGGGCTGGCGGAGTGAATGATTTAGTTACGTCGTTACCAATTCAAGCTGCCAGGCTGACAAGGCTCAAGGCAGCTGGACTCACGCGTCAATGTGGCTTTCCTTGCCCCGTAATTGGCTGCAGCTTCAGGGTGCCGCCAATTACCTAGTGCATAGCCCCCGTAGCACAGTAGCTAGGTACCTACTACCTACCTAGGTAGGTATGTACTGGACCTAAGAAGCTCTGCAGTACTGTACTGGATATACCTACCAGGGACTATATATGCATTTACGGAAGCGGCTAATTGCCGCCAACTCGATAGTAACGTTATTTAATCGCAAATTCCAGATTGCACGAGTCAAAAGCCGTGCATATATATACATATACCAACATTTCTTTATTCGTGCATCGACTTGCTAATCATGGTCATCAAAGTCGATCGATACCTAATGTAGATGAGCTTCCTATTCGTCAGTATTCGCCTGATTAAATCTGTAACAAGTGCCCTTAACTTTCCCAACAGCGTCGGTAGAAATGTATGATTCCCCACGTCTAACCCATCAGGTGACTGGAGGTGCCAGCCCAGGATCCGGCGGAGAGGTGATGATCGGGTGTAGTCCAACGAAGTCACCGGCGTATCCCCGAGGCCCCCCAACCTCCTATTGATATTCGCGTTATCCACGAGGGATTCCAGGCTGCCGAGGCGACCGAGCTGCTCTCGGTCGGCCGCCCAAAAGTTGGGTCAGGGCGTCGCGGCCTACCTCGGCTGGCTCCATCCCCTTCTAAGTACGGGGGACGTGGGCCGAGTTCTCGGACCACGCCTTCTTCGCGGCCCCGAGGTCCGCGGGGTCGACGATGAGGTAGAGCATACGCGCCCTGAACCAGTCTAGCAGGCGGAATTAGCATCAGGATCCGCTCCGGAATCCCCGGGGGGAGGCAATTGGACGGCCAGATGACGCGTCGGCCGTGGCAAGTGCCGGCCGCCGAACCACGTCTTCCTTGCCCCGCCCCAGAACGTATTCTCCCAGTCATGCTCGAGGGTGACTAGGCCGACGCAGAAATCGATGTAGAATATATGGCGGTTACAAACGGCAGCTCGCTCGCTGGGCCTCCGTGAGCGCTCCGAAGCGGCAGGTCTTAGGCGCGTTAGGGCGCAGGGCTCCACGTTAGTCGGGGCGCTGCACTGTCTGATCGCCACGGAACGAGCAAGCCGGCATGTTTGCGGTAGGACATCGACCACGCCCGGAGCCGTCCGCTCGCCCGGCGGAGGGATATGTCTCAACGATGCGAGATTGCTGTCCCCCCCCCGTCTACACCAGCTCCATTGGTTGGGTTGAGCGGTACACCCAGCTGAGGCGTGACTTTTGCTTCAGTGCGGTGTTCGGTAGTGATGTGATGCGAAGTATGCCGTTCTGCGGTCATGTCTCTTAATCGCCAGTTCCCATACGCGGCCTTGAAGCTCCAGAGGTAGTTGCGCGAAGTGTGAAAACGTATTCATGGACCACGTCTTCAAAGCCCGACACTCAGGAGATTCCGTTGATAGGAAAAGGACCACAATTCTACCTGTAGGTGGTTGTTAGATTGCGAGCTGAACAGTGAAACATGTGGGAGGCAAGGCCTGCAACATACTTGTGCGCTTATATTTCCTTTTGATAATAGGCATCCTGCACTGGATACCTGCCTTGCCTCTTCCCGTGGGAGGTTATGCCCTCCACGTTGTGTCATCTTACGCAGGCAGCTCTATGCATTAAAAAAAAGGAGGGGGGAAGGGGGGGGGGGGG
>QJNS01000519.1:0-19629 GCA_004154925.1 Monosporascus cannonballus
ATATGAGGTTCTTAACACAGTCCCAAAACCACGCCCGGGTGTCTTCAGAAGTACAGTAAGTGTCTCCTCAAGTACTTATTATCACTAACCCCCCCGCCCCCCCCCCCCCCCCCCCGCGAGCAAAAAAAAAAGGCTACTACGTGTGACGCTGAAAACTTCGAGATATCACAATGCTCGCTCAGATAGCCAACAAGAACGATAGTTCCAAGCTGGAGTTGCTATTTCGAGACAACACTGATCTGGTATCCCTTGATCTAATATTAGATTATCAATCATTTTAGTCGGCGAAGATATCGAGAATCCAGGTCCCCATTGGTAGGCTTAATCGAACCCATTCCACTCGTCCTCGTCTTTATCATCAGGGCTACTCTCGTCGATTGAGGTAGTAACGTCCTCAGATTCTAGGTCTTGTGTCATCTCTTCGTCGCCGTCGGGTCCCTCAAGAGGAACAGAAGACGTGGCACTGGCACGCGAAGCGTCTGATACATGCGTAGCCTTCAGCGTCGGCATTCCTGACGCATCTCGAATGATGCGGCCGTTTTCATCGCGGAGATAGGGGCCGTCGACATCAACCGCCTCGGAAGCATCACGGATGAAACCCGCGACGAAGAACCCCATCACACCCCGCCCGTCGTCTTTGTAAGACCGAATACAGGCGTCGGCAATTTCACTATCCCCATTGCTAGCATCAACCGTCCCTCTGACGGGCCATTCCCTTAATCCTCGTACCTGCTCGTCGCGCTTGAGGATCCGCCAGCCTCTTCTCTGACCCACATCGGATTGCAATGCTCTCAGTACGACCTGCTCGTTCTCTTCCGCATGCACCGAGCAGGTCGAGTACGTAACCTTCCTAGCGGCCGGGAATTCGAGGGCGTGCAGTAGCAGTGTAAGTTGGAATGACGATAATGCTTCCAAGCGCGCCTTCAATTCCTTTTCAGTTGCAACTACGGTTTCTGTCCCGTCATCATCGACGAAGACTTCCTGCGCACTCTCGGCCGGGGCGTCGTCACCGCGCTTGCGTTTGCGACTGTTCTGGGATTGCGACTTCTTGGTGTTTGAGCCGGGAGATTCCGGCAAATGAATGGTTGGCATGGCATCTCTTCCGACGATCCCACTTCCCGAACAACTCGGGTCAAGGAGGAGAGCTCCAACATATTTGAAGAGGTCGGCGTTCGGATTGACTTTCAGGAAATCCTGAGCGAAGCTTATGCGGATGATGTCCTTGGCACCGGCAAGCTTGACCATCTTCTCGAGTGTCAGGGCGCGGTTCTTGTCTTTCTCGAACGCGTAGATCCTCTGGGCGCATTGTTCGGACTCAGCAGTGCGAGAATGAACGAGTGCGGCGAGGTGTGTCGTCTTGTTTCCCGGTGCCGCACATGAGTCGATCACGTCTCCGTCTTCGGGCAGAGGGTCTAGCAAATATGCCGGAAAGCACGACGCCTTATCCTGAAGGATAATGGCACCGGACCTGTATGCCTCAGTTTTGGTGAATTCAAAGCTTGGCGATACGGCTAGTAGATTCGGTATGTGCTCATCCACATGGAACAATTTCCCGGAAGACGCGTCTGTGACCTCTCCAATGCTATACACCCTCGTAAAATCCTTGAATGTGCTGGTCAATTGGTCTTCAAGCGTGGTCTTTAGCGTATTAATGCGTACCCATCGCGGATAGCGAGCTGCTTCGCCTAAATATTCGGTCGTCACTTGCTGGCGCAATGCTTCCGCCGACCCAGCTTTCCTCCGTACCCGGGCTCTCGTGAACTCTGCATTCAAGCGGGCCTTATGGCGCTCGATCGAAGTCCTCAGGCCGTGGGTAGCGGGCAATGCGATGCCTCGTTTTGAGAGCAGGAAGTCATGAACGAGCAATAGCGCCAGCAAAGGGGATAGCTTTGAGATGTCAGCCATTGGCCATTGATAAATTAAACGCCATTTGCATTAGAAATTCTTGCTACCTTTCGTTCATGCCGCAGCAGCTCAGAGGCCTCGATGACTTCTTTAAGAACGGAGCTCCATTTACACGTCTCCAGAGCTAGTGCATATATCTGCTGTGGGGGCGCCTTTAGGTCTTTTCTTCCGAAGATACGGGTTTTCAGGTTTCCACCGGAAGCCGACAAGATGTCGGCAGCCTCATGGTACAGAGACATTGTTCGTTGTCCTGTAGCGAGTGCATGATCAATTGGCGGCTCATACTACAAGGCAGCTCGGGGGGGAGATGGAGAAGCAAAAAAACGTGGACCCTCTGCGACAAAAGCTACCTAGGCAGGGTACTAGTGTAATTTATCGATAATGGGGCTGGGATTAGGGAGACCCATGGGGGTACATCAGGGCGGAACCCGTTGAAAAGCCCGCTGTAGCCCACGACTGAGCTGCTGGTTATTTAATTGCACTAACCTTTGCATTAAACAAGCCCATAATAAACGTAACGAGCCTGTTGACGGCTATTATCAGTTCTGGGTTGTTTTCCCAAAGGTTCGCTTCTCCGGTCATGGTTTGTGTAATGATGGGATTTGGGTCATAGATGAGTTATGCGTCAGTTTGCTGGAAATATACACAGTCGGGCGTCTTCCTCGTGTCTAAAAAGAATGTATTCAACTTTATTTATGTCAGTCTTCCTCTAACAGTGTTTACAGCAAATCTACCTGACGATCTTCCCTAAGATAATTCGAAAATTATCCGGTTGCAATGGTCTATAGCTCATCTCGACCTGCAACTCGAATGTTTACCCCGGGAATTCTCTTAATTGAAACACTGCGTGTTGCCTTCAAGCGTCCGCCAAGACTATCGTATGAAGTTGTGACACCGGGTGGTGTCCACGGTTTAACACGCTCCTGCCACCTAGACAACCAGTTAGCTCGCATGGCTTTCAAGAGAGTTTGGAAGGGGGATCCGAGTCTAATCATCGGATTGGGTGTCGTAGTTCTAAAAGGAACCAAGCCATTCCCCCCTCTGGTTTTCGGAGCGTGACTTACACATCGAGGCCCCAACTCAGGGGCTCATGGGGGGTAAGCCCTCTGCCCTTGGGATAAGGATATATCCTATCCGTGGACAGCTGATGGACCGCGCCAGAGGGAAATACGCCGGGCTCCAGGCCGAGTTTCGTGGACAGGTCAGGGAATTCAAGAGGATCGACAGTGACCATTGTCAAGGTCTCGTAATAATTGCGCGCGGTCTCCTTTAACGTGGTCCGAATCCCGGACCGTTCGCTCTCCGTTGCCGCAAAGACACAGACCATAGGCCATCCACGCTGGACCAACATTTAATACAATTCTAATTTGTCAGGTGGTCGCGGACTGTTTCAGGCTTACATCGAGGAATCTCTGGTGGTTGTGCGGGAGCAGCTCTCCTATCAGAGGCCTGGAGTTTTCCTTGACAAACTTCTCAAGAGATTCGACGTCTGTGAAACCATGGAGGTCGCGACTGTCCTCTTCAAGAGGCTTTACGCACCGCACAGTGGGTCTCATGACTTTTTCGGCTTCGATGGCTCCCGCGTCAGTCACCAACCCGAACATGAACTCCTCGCGATACTTCGCTGCAACCTCGAGGAAAGCGGCCCTCTAACTTTCATCACCCCCGTCGAGATATGCAATGGTGACCGTCTCGTCGGCTTTCTTAAAATCCCCCAGCGACTCCGCAACGACATCTGAGACGACCGGTCGCTGCACTTGGTTGATCCAGGCCAAGATCCTGTAGGTCATCAGTATTTTGTCTCATCATCATAGCCACATCACGAACGCTGCAACTCTTCGAGGCCCTTTGTACGTCGATGCGGCCTCGCCTTTAATGAATAGTTTTAACACAGGTGACGAGGACACTCCGTAGGAGTTACATATGGCTAAACTCGCCGCACAATCAATACTGACGAACGGAACGCCGGCCTCGGAACTAGCCAGGGACCATTCTGGTTTCAATTGCTCCGATTTCTTGCTACATTCAGGTTTCAGTGATTGGCCGCGGAAATTTCAAGCGTGACCTCCTCTGGCGGCTACATCGCAGAACTCGTCAGCCTGTTCTCCCCGACCTGGCCAATCAACCGCACCAGGTCCGCGCGGACTGGGAAAACGTACAAAAACGACTGCAATTCGTAAGCGGTCATTGCGAACAGTGGAAATCTCCGGCGTCGAGACTCACATGCGACCACAGACATGTCATGTTTCTCAATTGAAGACTGAAGGTCATCCCCGCCAGCGTATTCCCATCCAGAAACAACAGCGCACAGGGTCAGGAACCAATACAGCGATAGCTTAGGCACAACCATGGTGAAATGATTTCATACGGCAATGTTGGCCAGCAAGAGGATACGATCAATTCGAAAACATTAATGAGAGTGGTTACAAGCTCCGCCGATGTGCATGTAACCAACCGGCCCTCGCCCCCTGAATTGGAGGGCTTGGTGCGTCCCATTCTGTCTGTAATCAAGAATTGATGGTGCATTGACGTTTAGGTCTAAAATTTCATAAGGACGAACGGGAGCCGTATGCTACCCTTGTCTATCTAGCGGCTCCGGTCCATCCTCAGGGATACTTCCCGGGTAGTAGGTCTCCAATGAGGCTTGTTTCTTATTCTTGTCACCTGTGAGCGTAGGAGCTCGCGGGTGATATATAGTGGGTGTGTACTGCTCTGCTGCATATTCTGAAGAGCATTATGCAATGGACCTCATTCGCTTGGCTTATATTTTTATCGGTGAATAATCCATTCCCATGCTGATACCTCTACGGAATATTCAAGTCCTTTCTACGGCGTAACTACAAGAATCCTAGGCGATCGGCACCAGTAGCAAATTTATGGAGGTTCACCATGACTGTCAGGTGAGTACGAGAAATGGAACTGTTTACCTAACTGAGGCCACGCCGAAAGTCGCAAGGTCGGCCTACGTCCTCTGCACATATATGAGCAAAAGGGCGGAGGTTCTTAAGTCGTTAAGTCATTAATTAATATACGCTCACTTCTATCGCATATGCCACTATCTACGTCATAATGAAGCTCCGGAGGGTCAATATCAACAACACCACTCTCTGAACATTCTATGTGACGCAAAATTCCCGGGGGGACCTAGCATGGCGCTTCCCGCTCATGGAACAAAAACTTCCAGCGGATGTAAAGAGTTCCTTCACTCTCGGACAAGTCTATAACACAGGTCAAGAGCCCCGACAGAAACAGGACGGCTTCCGTATCATCTGCTAGGCGATCTAACTGCTCCGTCTTCTGCGGGCTGAGAGGTCTCTCCCAGCTGACGATACCGTGCAGAGCCTCGTTGGACAGCGGGCTCCAGAAGACGCAGAACCCGCGTTCGCTCTCGACCACGAGATCATAGAGCTCGCCCATGCGCAGGCCTTCCGGGGGTAGCGCTTCCTCCGGAATATATGGCCGTCGCCGACCTCGCCCGAGATTCTCTCCCACATGCCGAGCTCGCGGGCCGGCGGCTGCTGCACGAGCATGCGGCGCCACGAAGCGTCTTCTCGCTTGAAGGCGCCCAGACGTTCCTCGCGCGCCATGGCCAGCTCCTTGAAGGCGTCAAACGCGAAGCGCAATCTGTTTGGGCTGTCGAAGAACGGAAGGAAAAGCTCCGTCAGCAGGGGGTTCCGCAGGGGTGCATCGACTACTGCCTCCACGGGCTTGAAAAATAAGGCCCGTTGGATTGCGGGCGACTTTTGTGATGAGGTCACGCCATTGGCGGTTCACCAGCCGGGCTGACGAGATTACAGTGCGTATGTCTAGCTTAAGCAAGACTGCTTCGAGAAGTTCGGGTATGTCTAGAACCTGGGATGCTTTGGCTGCCATGGTGGGGTGTGAGTAGCACTATGTTGAGGCCTAATAGTAGGCTGCTAAACAAACGTGAAATGGAGATATTAGGAAAGCGGCAGTGAAAAAGTGAATGAAGATGGCGTTTGAACGATGTCACCTGTAATGGCAGTTAGATGCCTTGATTAATGGCTTTGGTTTGCCTAAATGGAACAGCAGCCCATATCAGTAGGAGATCCCCCGTAGGATATTAAACCTAGACTTGAAGTTTACAATCCCTCAATCGACAACTATTTTACCCAATCAGCCCACGGGTTGCGACGCTCATATAAATAGAGGAATTATACAAAATACTCACGTTATATATCGTGTAAGCAGTTATGAAATAAACACGGGGACGAGATGTCTTTCGTACTTAGTCTCGCTGAGGGCCTTTAATAAATTAACTGATCGCGGTGCGGATGTAGAACAGCGCATTAAATATCTACGGTGTAAGTGCTCTTTGGTTAGCAGTGCAGTGCTAGCGGTGGCCCTATTAAAGTCCCTTGGCTATGATTCTACTTTCCCCTTAAGAACCGCCGGTAAATTTCTTCAAGAAGGCATTATGTCTCTTGTAAAACTGCGCCGTTTCGGGGATATCCAGGAGATAGCCAGGAAAACCATGCGGTACACCCTTGTAACCGTATATCTCAACGTCGACACCTGCAGTCTCAAGGGCTTCAGCGTAGGCGAAGGCGTCATCGCGCAGAATATCAAGGCCCGCACACTGTATCACTGAAGCCATGGTAGACACGCCGGTGGTTATCTAAGCGCGCCAAATCGAAGAAAACGCAAGTTCGTTGGAAAATGAAGAGTGGGAAATGCTTACGCGCTGGGGGCAGGTCTTTTAAGGACGAGACAAGGAGAGGCGAATGCCTAGGGCCAGGCTCGGGATTAGGCAAGTATGCGTCGAGAAAAGCCTCCACCTCGGGACCCTGAGAACGCAGTTGTCACCATTCTGGGCGTAACTACCGAACTCGTCCTTATCCCTGGGAAAGAACTTCGGATGGCAGACTGCGGGGAAGTGAAGGATTTGGGCAACGATACCCATAACGCCATTGTCCCTGGTCTCGAGTGCGAGCACTGCAGCTTGCTCAGGGATGTCAGTCGACCGTCACTCAATATTATTAACACGAGGAGTGAGGGTGGAGACGTACAAGACTGGTTCTCGCATTGCTTCCGGCTAAAATGATATTTTCCGGGTTGATTCCAAGAGCTTTCGCGTTGTTCTTGCACTGAAGCCGAGAGTTAGTGAACACGCCTCGTTCCCAGTTCGGCCAGATCAGCGGTCGCATACCCATAAGAGGCTATCATAGCTATCATAGAACCCCGTCGGGAAGGGATGTTCAGGTGCCTTTTTCAATGCCAGCAGGCCACTACCAGGAGAGACCACACGTTACACAGCACACGCTTTCGGTACTTCACGCTAACAACGACAATGTGGGCGCTTGTGGCAGCGTAAACATCCTCGGCGCCGTCTACCTCGTGGCTTCCAAAACACCAACCCAAATCGCGACGCTAGTGGACCGTGGGCTGGCAAGAAAATGGGAGTTTGGTAAGCGCTCCCATACCACCGCCGTGCATGCAATACACCAGTGGAGCGTCCGGTACAACATTCGGAGATTTGTAGACCTTGAACTCGATCATTTCGCCGCCACGCGGGGGGTACTGCAGCAGCTCGGTCGTCACCTCGCGGTACCGGTCGGGCCCGCCAGGGGGTATGACGGCGTCGGCGTCACCGGTCATCACTCGGAAGCCGGGAAAATCGGGAGCGGCCCGGAACTGCTCATAGCCGGCGCTGATGGCGGGCTCGGCGGCTGCGAATTCAGGCGTTTGCTGTGAGAGGTGGTCATGCTTCGACAGCGGCTTGAAGTCGACGTCGAGGTCGACGTACTCTGGCTTAGGCTTGAGATGCATGGTTGATACCTCCTGATGCTCGATGCGAATTGATACGGCTATTGATATATGCGGATTTCGACCGTAGTAGCCCCCGCTTCTTATAAGTTTCCGTCTCACGTCGAGATCTTACGGAATACAAGACCCCTATCCGCATCAACTTCCGTTGTGACTCTGAGTAGGCCTATGGTGCGGGACCATGATATAGCATCCCCCACAGAAGTGGACGCTGGATCAGTACGCTGACACTAACCTACACTGCCTCGGATTCCATTCGTTATTACGATAAGGCATTACCGGCCTGATACCGCGTGAAGTCCCCCTTGGGGCGTTGCCGAGCTGGCAAGTCTGTATATAAGTGGGCACTGCGGCTGGTTGGTTGGCAAAGGTGGGGGCAGTTCTCCGCAGCGCTACTCAGCCGCACGAGGCCGAAGGATGACCACGGGGCTCGTCAAGATGAATCATATGCCGCTATACCGTTCTGGGTATAGGAGACGGCCCTTCCCGCAGCTCACCGTTGCGGCTTACCCGTTCCGTACAATCAGTCCTGTACCAATCCGAAGGGTCGGCAGAAACGCTCCCTTCACAAGCCAGCTGCCAGTCATCTAGGTGTGGAGTTTAGTATATGCGTCGAAGCCCACTGGAGTCCTCTTTTCTGTGTCACGGCAGTATGTTGACTTCCTTCGGCGTACTGCCGCGACTCTACTCCGTCGTATCTTCACAGAATCTCTCTATGGAATTCGTACCCCGGCTCCGCTCACTGAAACTTCGGTTGAAAATTCTTCAGCCAGAGCGGCATTTTCTTCCGCAGCTAGGGTCGCCTTTTCCCTGTTTTATTCCAACAGCTTGGTTTCCTACCCATTGGCGGAGTGTTCAGGGGCTTTTTGCGCAGGTCGCAATAGGGTCCTACTTCCTGGTATCTTTATGCCTTAGGCCGCTTTTGTTCACGATAGCCTCCCGGTGATGTGGTGAGCCCGAACCCCTGTTCCTGCGCCGGCCGCGATGGATCTGACCGGGGCCAGTGTTGGGGGCACCGTAATGCATCCTAAATAAGGGTTTTATCATTATGTATGAATTATTCTACAGATAGTATGTATTCGCGCTCTATCGCATGTGAGAAGCAGGTGATATATATGAGCTGCAAAACATCCGGATCTCAGAGGCAAAGTGACAAGGTCACACAAAGTATCACAAAGCATCACTCCCCAAGTCGGCCACGGGCCTCCACATAGCGCCCGAGTCGCAACTGGATCTGCGGCCGGAATCAGACATCGTTTCCGAACTCTGCTCCTTCCGATCAGTCACCTCCGAGAAGAACGTCTGGGCGTTCTGGGACAAGGGCCTGGACAGCATGTATACGAGCTATCGGTGCACAGTCCTGAACTGGGTGCGGAAGCTCGGCCCGTCGTGGACGGTCCGCGTCGTGGACCTCGTCGAGGGCTCCCCGAAAAACGTCTACAACTACGTCGGCAGGGACTGGTTCCCCGACTGCTTCGTCAACAGGACCATGGGCGGGTTCCCACGCGGCGCAAAGCTCCGCGGACCCTGCGCGTCTACCGCTGCTGTTCGAGCACGGCGGCGTCTGGATGGATGTCGGAAACATGCTGCACACGCACCTCGACCGCCTGTTCTGGGAGCCCCTCACGGCGCCGGATTCATCATATGAGATGGGGCGTGTGGATCATCAGCGGCCAGATCAGGAACCAGGAGGGGCAGTTTCGGCAACTACATGCTGGCGGCCAGGAAGGGGTGCGTGTTTATCGGGAACTGGCACAAAGGCTACAAGGAATTCTGGAAGGGCGGCACCAACGTGGATGGCTTCCACAAGCTGCCGTTAGTCCAGGATATCGGGCTCGCAGAGGACATGGCGGACTGGAACTTCTAGGACAAGATCCGCGGGATGAGCGACTACGTGACACACATGCTCTTCGCCGACCGCACGAAAAACCTGTTCAACGCCACCACGGGCTGGGACGGGCCAGAGTTCTTCGAGAACAAGGTGTTCATGGTGGAGGGGGTCTACAACGGCGTTCTCGGTGCCATCAGAACGAACTTCGACGGACACAAGCAGGTCGAGCTCTTCACCACGCCGCTCGACGATCCGGATACGGAAAAGAGGCAGGCGGCGGAAGACTTCGTGATAGAGATGCTGGGGAGGAGCTACATATACAAGGTATATCATAATTCGGCGGGCGGGCTGCCAGCGCTTGGAGATCTCGTCAAGAAGGAAGGGTTCGGGATGTCGATCATAGGCCGGGCAGGTTTGGCGAGATGTATAGGTATGGCACCGTGTGTTGGGAGTCAATCCGCGAGGTGGAGCGTCTGACACCGCAACCGACCGGGGAGGAGCTGATTCGTGCGACGCTTACAGAGCCGACCAGAAAGGAAAGCTAATGTCAGATGCTCTATAAAAAAACGTGTTTCATGCCCGAGCTATCACTTGTCTACCGTGCGGCCCGTACCCAAATGTGAAGTGTCCAATGGTTTTTACACCCTGCCAGCAACTCGGAGCTACAATGTTATGCTAGTGGGTTGAGAGAGCTGTCGCCGCTTGTAAGTCCCGGATCGCCGTTTGAGCAATTGGTTCTTGGTACTTACCCTAACTCGCAGTGTATTATCACTCCTGGGGATCTTGGCACTGCTTTTGGAACGGTTCCCCTGCCCTCTGTGGCAGAAGAGTTCGAAGAAAAGGGGTTGGCTCAGCTGACCAAGGTTTACCGACAACCACCGAAGAAGCAATGCCGTTCCACAATCGCCGGGAAACACACTCCAAGCACCGAACCATCATCTACAAGTCACTACTTTCAAAACAATAGCCGAGCACTGCCTATCAACAAGCGTAGCAAAGGCAACCCGCCCCAATTCAGGCCGCAAAATCCGCTTCTGTATAAAGGGTGGGCGGGCTCCGCTGGGCCTGAAGGTGGAGATGACGGTCCACCAAAACGGCACAAAAAAAGAAAATGGTGCAAAAAAAAACATACAACACCAGGAATTCGCTGGTCGTCACCGACCCAACTACTACTCTGGCCCTACGCGGTTTATCTAGGGGAGAGCGGACGGGATCCCGAGCTTTCCACGTGGTATGGTCGTATGTGCTGGAGATATGCGTTATTGTAGTTGATATGGTACGATGCCTCTCACCCCTGGGCTCCTGCAGCAGACTTGCCTCGCAGACGCCGTTTCTCGCGCCGAGGCTGACCAGGCTCATATTACTTTCCTCCCCCTTCCGCGGAGCGCCTCTTTCTCGCCCCCAAAGAGCTTTGGTTGGCGGAAGAGCGCCAGCTCCGACCGCGTGTGATATCCGCTCCGCGATGGCGGCTGCTAGGCTCTCACCCACCGTCGCTAGCACCGAGCTGGATGCGCACATATGTACGCCCGCCCGCTTAGGGTTAACTGGAAACAAGAGACTTGGGTACTCCTTTATCACCAAGGATGAGCTGCTCGGGGGTGGAATGTCGTCCAGTCAGTTAAATCAGGAAGGGGTCGCGGTGTATATAATTAAACAGCGAGGGCGACAATCTACAGTACTAAGCTGACATTTTAGCAAGAAGACTATATTGAATAGGTGCCTTTAATACCTCTCTATCCATGTGTATATTCACCAAATTCTTCCTTGGTTCTATGTTCTGGAATCTAGCGTCCGAACACTCTATTGCCCATAAAGGATACCTCTCGACTTAGCTAGTTTCTATCTAGAATATCATTATCTCCCCTGGAATGACATGCGTTCCGATTTCCAGTGAGTTGTCTAATTCGCACAACCCCACAGCGATGCTATCACAGAATTACCTGACGTGACATCTCATGGACAAGCTTACGGAGACCCTAAACTCCTGTCACATGTGCTTGCTATGCGCTGGCTAGGTATGTGGAGGTTCCGGCGCGTGATGCTTCACTTTAGGCTGAGGCCCGAGAGACCTACGAGGTGGAAGAGATATTCCACTTGAAACGCAGTTCCAGTGATGCGGAAGAACCAGCTTCAGGACTAGGCGACTTTACGGGGAAGATGCCTATGGAAAACTGCCTTTACGCAAGTATGTATATGCCTTTGTGGTGCTGAGATAAGTTGCACACTGGGTCCGATTTGTCTGGATTGAACGAACATAGGCGAACAAGAGATGGGCTAGAAGAAGACTTAGGCGCCACCATACGCTTTATAATAGGACATATGGATACCAGAAAACGACGAGGCTCATCTTAGAGTGTAGTCATATTGTCCGTGGCAGTGTGATGTCGTACCTCCCAGAGGTCTAGACACGACCCAAGACGGGACCTGTCTAAACTCGGAGACCCGGCACGTATACTGGGGCAGATGTTGGTTTCCCCATATTGAACCCTAAAACATTTGATGTCCCCCTTGTGCTAAAGAAAACCGATGATTCGTACAAAGATGCAATTCACCCCAAACTCCGGGTCAATTCGCCAAGAATAGGGGCTATCCCAGGGCACACACAAGTGGACAGCTAGCTCTAGCTCCGACCTCAACCGCGTCCTGGTGGGGAGGCCCGTGGATGGATTGACCATTCGGGCTCCAACGACACCCCACAGGCAGGGCGATAGGGGCTCCATGGCGGACGCAGGACATCGAGCTAATCAGACGGACAGACAAGAAGACGGGTCGAGTGGGCGCCCGGTCGCAGTCCGCAGGGCCTCGGCCTCGACGCGTACGTACTACCGCCAGCCCTACAAGCCAAAAAAAAAAAAATAAAAAAATAAAAATAAAAATAAATAAAATAAATAAATAAAAATCGCCCCAGAGCATGGGAACAAAGAGAGACAGGTGGCCTGAGGGTTAAGTGGGAAAAGGGTGTTCGTAAGCTCTCCACCGCGGGCGACGCATACGGTGATTTGAGGGGCCGGTTCGGCGGCGTAAGGGGGAGAGGAAGAGGAAGATCTTATATCTTATAGTAGGGACTTGTCGTCAGAAGGCGTCCGGAATCGTACGACGATGGACACCGGTCTTCCGCTTTGGGCCGCGCTCCACACGCGCTACGCAATGCAGGTCAACACAGCTTCCCAATCCCTGTCTCCACCCGTCAGCCACACTACAACCCTACTTTACCCTAACTAGTATCGAAAATGGGGTTGTATAAATGTACTGCGTACCTACAACAAGGCGAGCAACATGCATGCGTACCCAGAGGAGAACCGCCAGAACCGCAGCCGCAACTGGGGGTCCGGAGCCTCAAATCACGAAGTACGGTACCGCTAGGATAGAGCCGCGGAAGACTGGATAAGAGGTAAGTGGTCCCTCTCTCCAAGAACGCGGAAGAGTCACCGATGACAGGTCATTGCCAGATCAGCCCGGAAGCTTCTACTGGTGAAAGCGCAATTGGGGGAGGCTCGGTTTAAAAGGAGGAATACCTGCCATCGAGTCTAACCACTTAGAGCCAATTGCTGTGCAGCTAATTCGTGTTACAGTCAAGGGGCTTACTGGGTGTCCGGCTGAAACTGAAATTCGGCCCAGGAGGTTACTTCTGCAACTCATATTGGCTACAGAACACCTCTAAGATCTGGACGATCAATGCTGGGCTATACCGCAGATAAGTGAGGGGAGAGAAAGGCTCGATCTTCTAACAGAGGAAATGATAGGTCGAAGTGGGGTTAAGCCATATCATGTAACATTCTCGAGTTCGTACCTCTTTCCTGCTTCGGCTCATTCACCTTTGCCGCATTCCAAATCCCCGTCGAAATTGATAGGGAGGAAGATCGGGGATGTCTCGAGCAGACGGGGAACTCACCAGCGGCGAAATCGATGCCGGTACGTCCTGGAAAGGATTTGGTCTCGATGACATGCTAAGTAGACCACAGCTCTGGCGGCTCTAGACGTTCAAATTGGCAAATCAGAACTCTTGATGAGCGTCGCTCCTATCCGGCTCCTGTCCGTTGGCGGCTTCGTCTCCGTGAAGCTCTTCCAGAACAGAAACTCTACCATCGACATTGACTGTCTGATGGACCCGAATTTCGATGCCGTCGAAGAGTACCGCACGGAGTTTTGGAAGGCCGTCCGACAAGTCGCGGTGACCTTGCATCACGAGACAGACTGGCTGAACGATGAGCTCCGAAACTTTGTGCAATCTTCAAAGAGGCAGGAGCTATTCTTTGAATCGATAGAACAGGATGTTGTAATATATCACGGAGAGAACTTGACGATCTTCGCTGGAAAAATGGAGTGGGCCCTGGAGAGGAAGATACGGCGGATCGCGAATGCGCGCAGGCCGCGGCCGAAGGACGTAGACGACGCCGTGGCCGTGGCGAAGTTCATGGCCGAGTCCTCAAGCGGCCCGCTCAGAACTGATTACGTGGAGAAGTTGAACAGGAACGGTTTCGACGTGGCCAACATGAGGAAGGGCATAGACATCGTCGCCCAGAGGTACATGGAGTTGCACGGCGAACCAGGCTTCGTATGAGCACCGCACGAGAAAGGATATTCGGAATGCCCGGGTAGGAATATCTGGTGGGATCGGATGAGAGGCGAGGGCCGGGCCGTCAAGTTATCTTCTTAATGCTACACTGTTGTTAAGGCGCCCGAAGCGGCTTTGACGTTGCGCTCGTAGACCCTGGAGCGGCCATCCCCTTGGCTAAAGTCGCGCCAGTCGTGTAAGACTAGCAGCTCGTCCAGGGCAGGCACTTGTTCAACCCAGCTCGGACAGACTTCGGGTACGAACGGCGCTGGCGTACCGTCCTCGGCCGGCTCGAAGAACTCGCCGTTTCGCCGCTTACCCATTCCCAGTCGCCAGTTGAACGCGTCCACCAGCTGCTCGGCCAAGGTTGCCAGCACGGCGTAGCGTTCCGGGTCTGGGTCTTTGGGGTCCGGTAGAAGCTCGATGGCCCAACGGGGCTCGGACCGCTTCCAGAAATACTCGGTCTCGAAACCGACCAGATCGTCATCATCGGCGCAGTAGGCCTCGTAGATGCGGTAGAACGAGCGCTGCGGGGTATCGCGAGCACGCCAGAGAGGGATGAGGCGGAGCTTGTATATGTGGCGATAGCGCTCCTCAACGATTCCCGGATCCGACTGAAGCACCCTTGGCGGATCAGGCCTATCGCAGGAGAAGAACCACGGGACGGGCCAGAGAAGCTTTAGTAGACTTAGATACGGATGCTCCGAGATGCCGCGGAGAATTCGCAGAGTGCGGCGCAGGCCGAGTGGGCTTTGCCAGTCAGGCCAGGGAATTCTGCTAGGTTTGAGCCCCAGAACGCTCATTCCTAGCCAGCTTCCCCGTTGTGCTCGGTTGAACCCTCCAGAATATTATCTGGTCCATCCAATTTATTCCCTTGAAAGTCCCGAGGTGGACGTCTTCATTATGACACGAAACACATGGAAAGCAGGTTATACACGCCGCATAAGGCATTCGCGTCGGATCTCTTATTGCAGATTAATCATTTGAAAGAATGGTGAACCAAATGTGGTATCATTTGGGGGAAAGGAAGTCGGTAAGTGAGGATCCGGTCCTTGCCGGCGCCTCGGAGTCACAGAGCGGCTCTGGTGGCTTCGACAGCTCGAGCTAGTAGGTGCCCATTATTTGACTATAGAAAGGAGATGACGCACGCCAAGGATGCCCTGATCTTTTGACATGCAGGACCCACAATACGCTAGACATGGTATAAAACTGAGCGGCTGCCATGGAGAGTTTCCACGTTCTCCCTTCTGACACTGTACCTGTTCACCTCAACTCAGATGTACAAAAATAGGTTATAGACCAACGAGGTGGTGATATGCCAGTTTTCGAATCAATACCAGTATGCAGAATAAATCCGAAGACAGCAGATTTTATTTTCAAGCTCGCATCAGCTCTTATGTATCCTTCGCACTAGCGTAAGCACACATAAATGGGCTAGCGGAGTCGATGACCCTCTTGGGCAAGCACCGTGGCCGATAGCCTTAGGTAATTTAGGTCAGCAGTCCTTGGCAGGTCCCGAACAGCCAACTAGGATAGCATGCGGTTCCTTTCCGGGCACTTTTCATCTTCATTTTGATATGCGCATCATGGTGATGAAGGGGCTCGATCGATGGTCTTGATCCGTTGTGCTTTCGAATCGTGTGCTTATAAGTCGGTTTCAGTCTCCTTAGCAGACAAGCATCATTATTGGCGGCATACCGTAGTGAGCTCGCAGGGGTGTTGACGAGGACACCCACCCCATTATAGTCCATCCAATGTTAATGCACTTGTAATGCTTTTCCCGGAGGAATTGGTCCGAATGGCCTATACGCACGTTCTCAACCTAACATAATACGATGTGCATTCTCCCAAAATCTCTGTTCTAGACCCGACCCGAGAATATCATGCCCGCCCAAGCTAAATTGCAGCTCGTGTTCTATTTTCGTTCGGCATGGTCCGTTACCCTTTCAGGGATGTATGAACACAATGCACAATCGCCCACCGTCGTCGAATGCCACCGCTAGGCTTAGAGTAGCATCTAGTCAGCCGGCCCGGCCCCACATGCTACTTATAGGCTGGCATATATTTGGGGGTCCTCACTTCTCTAAGGCGTCTAACCCACACCACTGTGGCCTCTTTTCCCCTCCTGCATGCGTCATCCGTCGCATCACAGTCCGGAAGACAGAGTCGTCGGCGGCATCTTAGATGGCAGGTTGACGTCGCGCTCCCGCAAGGCGTGAGAATCGCACTCCGAGCCGCTGTCCGCGTGGCTCCCGCTCCGAACCGGGCTGGACATCCCGACCATATCCCCGGTCAACGTATCGCAGTTGTGGCAGAGCTCGCGGAGCGGCGTGATCATGGGTTCCTGGTCCTTGTGGCGATCCCCGCGGTGCGCGCTCGCGCATTCGAACTTGACGTCCTCGACGCAGCCGCAGAGATATCGGAACTGGACGGGGGCGCACATGCTCTCTGGAAACACGCATTCAAGGCGGCTTTATTTGTGTGCTTTTGCTGCCGCCGGGTGAGTAAGTCCCGATGTCGGGGCTCCCAGGGGTCATGCGTCGCCTACCTGCCTATGTACAGTAACTTGCGGGCTCGTAACTCTCTTGAAGCCCGGGGAGGACGGGCCTCCTCTCAGCTTGCCTGGAGTGGATATGCTTTTTGGAGAAGGCACTGTGAGGATCAATCGACCTTGCCAAATTATATAGTGATGAGATCGTACAGCACCTATGAAGCTGGTGTGTGGTGTTCTTCTAGAGGGAGCAGACTCGTCTTTCATTGACCTCGTGAGTTGTCAGTGGGGAACAAGACTTTGGGAGTTGCATTTTGCCATAACACTGAATGACAGATAGGCAACTGTCATGTGGTAGCGAGTTCCTCGTTCTTGCAAATGCGAAGCCTGAGGAAGGCACGCCAGAGGAGAGTTGTGTGATAGGTGAGTAGGTACCTAGGAATGTAGATCTAGAGATCTACTAGGTAGAATCCCAAGGCTCGCAGCTGCCTTGCTCCATCCATATCCTACTGCCTTATGCTCTGGCCTCGATACGAAGGACCCTGATGCCGTTGGAACAACCGCTATTACAGATAACAGCTGTAGCTTTACTTCCCTTACTGTCCGCATTTCTTTCCGTAGACCAACCCGAACGACTTGTCCTCACCTCGGAAAAACGACGGAATCTAAGGGATGGGGCGTCAAGTGCGAATGAGCAAGCCGTAACTGCGATGCGCTGGCGCACGCACACCTCCCTACTACATCTGCGACCGCGTCCGGGAAAGCGCCGACGGCCAGATCGGTGGCCATCCAACCCGCTCTTACATGGCACCGGACACAGCCTAAACAGCAAAAGCAGACAAACTCCAGATCAACACTCATAAATCTCGATGATCCCTTGAATCTTGGAATTCCGCAAAAGCCCTCGAGTGCCAGGCACAGTTAGACCTAACCACTATTAACCCCGACACGAAACACCCCGAATCTCCCGTGCACGAATGTAGGTATCTAACCGTAACGCCAGCCGATGCATTTTCTACACATCTAGTCGCGGCATCCACACACCCCGATGCGACAATATAACGGGACAATAAACGTCAACATGGATTATCCGACGAAGACCCCTTTTTCCTTTCCCCGTCACCCCCGGAAGGAAAATAGAAAAGAAAATAGGGGCGGCGAGCGAGGACCAAGGCCCGCCAGTGCGATGGAAGTCTCCCCCAACTATTGCCGGGACAAGTTCAATAAACCCTTGGCGCTACTCACGATGGTCTCATCAGCGCCATCCGGGCGCCGCCGCGACCCATGCATCTCTAGACCCCGCGCAAGTATCGACGCGTCCGGGGCGTGCGAGAAACTAGCACCACGCTGTAGCGGCGCTGTCGGCAGCGCCTTCCTCTGCGGTGGCGGCGCCGAGGTCTGTCTCCGGGGCTTCTCGGCTTCTGGCTGTTCTTCCTCTCCGGTCCTATCGCGCGGTAGAGACGGCATTGGCAGCGGTGGTTGGCGCGGCAGCGGTTGCGGTTGCGCTGGGTGTGAGGCGCGGGAGAATGTGGTGTTTTCTCCGCTGGCGCTGCCCGTACTTCGAAAGCTCCTTGCGCCGGCACTGCCGTGGGCGATGATGCGACGGCTGCCGGTTAGCGGTCTGACTTGTAGTCTCTCGAGAGGCACGTCCGTCTGTCCCGTGCGGACCTTATAGCTCGCGAGCCCGAGCCGTAGGCGGAGGACCTCGGCTTTCTGCGGTGACGCGACACGCGTTAGCACTCGAAACCTAGCGTGACGGGGGAGAAGATTAATGTGCCGCGAGACTTACCTGTCGGGCCTCCTCGCGTGTCATCGGGGGTCGTTGTGGAGGCGGTGGTGCTGCTGGCAATGGTCCCGCAACGCCAGTAGCACCTTCGGCATCCGGCTCCGTCATTACCGTCGACTGCGATATGTCGTGTACGGAGCTGTCGAAGATGGACGAGTCGGCGGGCGACACGGAGCGCTGCTGCTCTGTTTCCTGCGGTGTCTGACAGGGTCTCGTGTTAATCGAACCGTGCCAAAAAAACACATACCCCTCTGGATCCCCCATGGGCTACCCTACCTGTTCTGCGGGGACGTCATCGTCGGCCTCCTGCCGCGGGGATTGATCATCCTCCGCGCTCGGGAGGCATGGCTTCTTCGCCGCTCTGTGTCCTTCTGCTGTCTGTCCGGGCGCCTCCTGCTGCTCTGCGGCGAGAGGCCGCTTCTTGCCCTCCGACAGGACGCGGGCGGAGGCGACCGAAAGGCGGGGTTTTATGGCGTCGTGCTTGGACGCCAGCACACGTGAGACTGCCGTGGTAGGAGATCTCGTATTGGCGTCAATCGCTCCCAGGACGCGTCGCTTGCTCGGCGATGCCTCCATTCTGTCGTGTGCGTGCAGGTGCGAGCTTGCAGTTGGCGTCTAGGTGAAGGTGGGATGGATGAAGTCTGGAAGGTGGGATGTAATGCAATAGATGGGTAGTGGCTTGCACAGAGAAGAAACCGGATCGCGTCTTGCCTGCTGCTATGCAACTATATCCAGCGGCTTTCTCTAGAACAGAGAATCAGAAAAGTCGCGACTCGTGGACTATAATTGCAATTGAATGTCCGTCAGCACGGTTCTTGGGAAAACCCGCTCTGTCTCGGAATGGGGGGGTTACCCTCCCAGCCATACATAATGAGCCCGACCCGCACCGCGTCTGTTCTGTCGCGTCGCTAATTGTATGCACTTATGTCATATTTCGGGTGGTTGTCCGGGTTGTGTTTTATTTGATGATTTCCTCTTTCGGACATGGATATATCGTGCATAAACGAAGCTCAAGCCACCAGCCACGCGGCTCCATGTACCTGACTGGGCTGTAAGCACGTAACTTAAGCTATAGGTAGGTAGGTCCTTGCAAGAAGGCATCTCGCACATTGCACCTCTCCTTTTAAACTAGTTGACTTTTACTAATGTGTATAGCTTAACCTATCATGAACACCTCTCTCGAATTCATGGCTGCGCGTGCGCTCGCGGTTCTTGCGTCAACAGGGGGGGGGGGGGGGGGGGGGCGTCCCCCCTTACAATGTGTCCCTTGCGCC
>QJNS01000520.1:0-19537 GCA_004154925.1 Monosporascus cannonballus
CCCCCCCCCCCCCCCCCCCCCCCCCCCCCCCCCCCCCCCCCCCCCCCCCCCCCCCCCCCCCCCCCCCCCCCCCCCCCCCCCCCCCCCAAAGGAGAAGGGATGAAGAGAGACGGGATTCAGCGGGCCTTATGGCCGATCTAGTTTGACCGGCCTTGCTGATCTCCGGAGAGCTCAACCGGCACGGACCCCGTTTCACCTTTGGGACTGAAGACGGGGAATCTGCTCCCAACCAGAGGATCCGGGAATTTTTTTTTGTAATAGCTACGGGAAGAGCAAGGACAAGAATTGTCGTACAGCACAGAATCTTTGTAGATAAGATCGATGATATGCGGCGGAGGAGGGAAGATCAGGGTCTTAGGGGCTTCGGTTGCCCGTAGAAACACCCCGTTACTCGAGGGTCGCTGCATGGAATGTCTCAAATCTTGTCCCAGGCGACACCAAGTGATTAGGACTCTGATCAAGCAACTGTGGCGTGCTGCTATAACCGATAAGGAACCTCCACACCAACCGATTAGATCCAAGCATCGATGATATCCATTGTCTTGTCCCGCCTGTCCCGATCGATCAAGCCGGTGATAAGGCGCAGGTAGTGACGCGCAGTTGCCTTGAAGGATAAAAACAGATAGGGGCCGTCTCATCTTCTAACGCCTTAAGCGAATGTGAACGGCCAGCGGCAGAGCTCGCCCCAACGAATGAGCTGGGTGCTCGGATACACTCCTACTCCGCCACAGTTCTATTAAGGCAGACCAAGGAAATAAACAGAGAAGAAGCAATATGATGGAGCTTCCGAACCGGCGGTGAGATAATAAGAGGTTCTGGTACCCCATGTTGAGGCGGATGTCGTTGACTTCGGAAGGATGATGCAGTTTTTGGTTCACCATGCTTGATAATACGAAGTAGGTATCTCTTGACCAATAATCATTATCGAAAAGACGTCACATGGAGGGAGGTCACGGGGAGCACAGTTGGCACTTAAAAGAGGAGGATATGACGAAACACAAGAAATGGGGAAGCGATCATGATATTCTCGATCATCAAACACCAAACGCACGGCCACTTTCTTTTAATCCGCTAGTATCCACTAGCCGCAGAATCATTGCCAGTGTGTCAAACGCTGAAAGTTCAAGCGGGCTCTCCCGCACAGTGCTTTCACAATTCCCGATCAATTGTTATCGAAGCATTGTCAGATATAGGAGGGCCTGTTGAGAAAGAGATGTTCTCCGCCGTGTCGACTTCGGGTTTGGGTCTTTTCCATCCAGCTCGCTTCAGAGAATGAAACGAAGAGGGTGCAAAGGATCCGATGAAGAGTGAATCTTGGTGCTTGATGCCTACAATGTATGCGTGCAATAAGAGAACAATCGGTTCTCGATCCCCAGCAACCACCACTTCGGGTGGGGGGACACTTTACTTCGGGGACGGAATAATTACGGGGGATTTTGCGTTCCGAACCGCCTTGTAGCCGATCGCCGTCCTATGGTTCGTCATAAAGACCAAGCACATCTTTAGAGAGCTGTGACTCGTGGGTGGGGGCGGGAATGGGCAATATCATTCAACACCTCATGCGGTCGAAGCGCCATCCCTGTCAACCTCAACATGCATGGCAACCGTGAATGCGTATTCTTTCGTGGTGCGGAAGGGCGAAATCCATGCATGCGCACGTTGTCGAGCTGAACGCGATTATAGCAGGTCACCATCAGCCATACCCTCCGAGTTGATCTGTATGCTTGGTACTGGGAAGCTCAGCGATGATGCGCAACGGCGGTCGAACCGGGTCATCCCGTCGCCCAGCCCTATCAGGAGATGAGATAGAGATCGAGATGCATTTTCTCCAAAAGCCACTCTACCGCATGCTTGGCATTCCTTAGTAGGTTACCGACTTCATTTGGTAGGAGTCGTCGGCGCTTCCTGAACATGTAGTTCCTTCGTTCGTCATGTACCGGCTACTGAAAAGCCCCGAGCTTGTTTTCAGATAGATGTCTAGGGCATCGGGAAGTTGCGTGAATCTTGTATAATACCACGATCATCCTCGGGCATCTGTGTCGGACATGCTTTATATCGCGCCAATTGAGGTTGTCATGGGCCCCGGGTAGACTGACAGCAGTTTCTAAGGTTGACACAGATTTGGCGAATGTGATTATGACCGGAATTGTCAGTGTATAGGTCGGTTCAAAGGGCGCACAATCCCCCAGGATAGCTGCGCCATAGGCCCGAACCACTCAAGGACGGAGATGCTGAAAGACGATAATTATTTCCCAAGTCCAAGGTGCCATCGTATGTGGACAGGGAAAAGGCCGAATTTGATTTTAGAAGAGCAACATCAACTTTGCTTTTTTGCATTGGAATAGATCATTCCACACATCTATGTAAACTCATTATTGGGTGCTTGGGCATCTCTAACGTTAGGGGGAGTTCCTTGCTACATGTATTGTAGCATTACCTACTAAGCAGATATGCTGTTAGGGGTAAGTGTGTATGCAGAAGCAGGGACAAGATAGAACAGCTGGTCGCCAGCTGAGGAGCTAAATTGATGATGGCTCTTACGTGCTTACCTACAAGCATGTGGGTAATGCTTGTGGGTAATGTATGTAAGTTGAAGTTGTTGAGCAACATCATCTATGTACGTATCTTTCCTTGCCTCGGCCCGGTAAACGAACATGCAAGCGAAGCCCATTACCCTGCTTTAACATGAGACACCATTTGAGAGGAAGGACATAGCGGCAAGGAGCCGGCCTGACGTGACGCCATTTTCACCTTATCTTGAGAACCCGAGACTACCAGACCTCCTAAGGCACCTACCTAGAGGCTTAAACATTCCACCCACCATGACATCTCAACGACCAGCTGCCCAGCCTAAATCTGTCCTCCGCGGCCATAAGGCTCAGGTGCACGCAACGACCTTCGTCAGGAGCAACCAACGCCTCGCATCTGGCGATGCTGAAGGCTTTGTTGTTCTGTGGGACCTTACCATAATGCGTCCCAGCGCGGTTTGGCGGGCGCACGAGAAGGCCATTCTGGGTATCGCCGGCTGGGGCAAGGATAAGATCATCACGTAGGTTTCTTGGCTATCAAGCCAGGACTTTGCCGCTTGCACATTGGTGGGCAACGGGCTGAGATGCGATTTCTCCAGACACGGCAGAGACAACCGCTTAGTCGTGTGGAAAGTGGCTGCAGAGGACGAGCCTGCGCTCAGCATCGTTCTCCCGCTCGATCAGTCGGTGTCCGCAAGAGCGCAGCCGTGGATCCTACATGTTCTTGAAGTCAACACCATGAACTTCTGTTCCTTCGCTCAATGCACGCCTGACCAGGGTCCTGCGAATGACGAGCTGCTTATCGCCGTTCCGAATACGCTATCATCCGAATCTGTAAGTCAGGTGGTTGCGGGTTTGGTAGGTTTTATCCAAAGCAACTAACGATGAAGCGAGATCGATATTTACCATTTACCTACCCAAAAGAGGCATCACACCGTTCAGTTAGCAAGCAAGGCAGCAAAGATTGGGATGCCAATGGCACTGTCCCTCTTTTGGCTAGACAGGTCTTTAACGCTTGTCGCCGCTTATGAAAACGGCCTCGCTATGGTAGCGCGCCTGAGACGCAGCCGGTCATGGGATATAGTTTACAAGGCACAGTCTCACAGCCAGCCTATACTATCACTCGATGTATCTCCTAGCAGGGATTATTTCCTGACCTCTGGCGCGGATGCTATCATAGCGAAACATCCAATCCCTGGCACGGCCTCACCAAGCCAAAAGTCATCTTGCGCTGAAATACAGCACTCAGTAACCACCTCAGAATCTGTGCAGGAAGATAGACTAGCCACTACGCCCTCGCAAGCTGTCGGCGCACAAACATCACTTCTCTCTACCGCACTTGATAGTGATTCTAGACCTACAAAACCGGCGCAAAAGACAGGTGTATCGTGCAAAACCCTACCAACCAAGGCGATCAACACGAAGCACTCCGGACAGCAAGGCCTGCGAATCCGCTCCGACGGCAAGATCTTCGCGACTGCCGGCTGGGACTCCAAGGTCCGAGTATACTCGACAAAGACTATGTCCGAGCTCGCAGTGCTGAAATGGCATGATGTGGGTTGTTATACCACCGCTTTCACGATAGTGGACGGTAGAGACAGTTCTTCGGTGGAAATGGAAGGGGCATCAGAGACGCAATCCTATGAAAAGCCCAGCGACAAAGACCGTTCAGAAGTAGAGGTCGTGCCTAGGCTGGGTGGGCTTAGTGTCAGGGATCGGCGGATCAAGCAGGCCAAGGAAGCTCACTGGCTAGCGGTGGGGAGTAAAGATGGCAAGATTAGCTTGTGGGATATTTATTAAGGGTCTGCCTCTTCTTCCCTTTGATCAGATGGATAGCCAGTCTTGAGTATGCCGTGTTCACGAACAAGGTTGTAAGTTGGACTAGAGCCCACCCCTGTCCTGTAGCTAGCTTCCTTCACGCACCGAGGACCGAGGCGCAAGGATAGAGGCGAGAACTAGACTAAGGCGTCACTTTATGTCGTGCCGCGTCCTCTTCCGTGCCAAATAGAGCCCTTCATCTCGACAGTGAAAAGCGCGGAGCTGCTTAAGCTTACTGGTAACGAACGGTCTTTCGGGCGTCTGGTCTCTAAGCAGGGTCACAGCAGCATCGGGGTTCACATACATTGTGTTCCTCCAGAATCAACAAAGCGGTATATTCGTCCCTCGTTTAATCGCCGCATACTTAAGCCGCTTTCGTTGCAAGCGATTGAAACCATCCACTGTATCATGGACAGGCCTCGCCCGAAATCAAGCTTCTTAGCTTCTAGGACCAATCATATACGTCGGATGTTAAGCGGCTGAGGCAGCTGTCCATATGGTAAGCAAGCGTCTGAGATCGCGTAGCGCGACTATAGGTCCTTGTGCTAGGCATGGAGGTGGACGTCATCACTGCTTCCTTCCTCCACAAAATGTCTGCAAGTCGCCAGGGGTGCCCGGTCCGCTTATCATGGGAACGTCTTGCGTGTCGCTATAAGCAGAGACACAGCCCAGATACTCTGGCTCCTTGGGCTTAGAATTTAATGGATTCCCAGACACCACGACATGCCGCCAGCCTCACAGGCTCTTTAGATAACGAGACTTGAACTTCTTGTTGGTGCGATCAGCTGATCGATGTTGAAACTGGTCACCATGGATCTCAAAGGTGAAAAGTTTCCTGTCGTCGGCAATATCCTTCTCAGCTGGGACGTTGACTCGAAACAGGGTTCCCTCCTTGGGCACAACTTTCACCTGGCCTTGCTTTGTGATGATCTCAAAGATAAAGCGTGAATCTTTGACTATAATGCCATGGATTCCGACACGGCTGGGGCAATTACTTCGGGAGACCTCGACCTCGGCACCGTGGAAGTCGGCAGTACTGAGCTTGGCAGCGGCGCCCTGTCCACCAGTGTACAACTCATTTCCTAGTATCTCGCGGATATAACCCAACCAGAGCTTATTCAAGGCGTCAAAGACGGTATATTTCTGGCCGTGCTTGGGTATCTCATGGAGGCCGAGCTTTCGCCGCCGTCTGGCCGAAAGAGGTTTCGGCTTTAATGCCTTTGCGCGTTTTTGCTTCTCCTGTCGAGCCTTTCGTCGAACATCTCGTGCATCCGGGGGTGGTGGTGAGTTGGGCTTGAGAAACAGGGGCCGATGTTGGATCTTTTCTGCGTAGATTCGGTTGGCGCTGTCTGGGCTGTGAGCCCTGGAGAGAAGTTCCTGCGTCACCGACTGGCTGTTGAAATTAGGAGCCATTACGTTTGCTTGGAGTGGTTCTCAGCATCTCGAGGCTTTGCTGGAAATGCAGACTATGGCAGGGCGTGTGTCTGGGTAGCGAGGTTGAATTGTGATGGAATTGGTAAAACTCGGATATAAGAGTATTAGGTACATTGAGTAGGTGGGTTATCGATAGCGCCGGAGAAGGAACCGATAAGCTTAACCTGCTGACTTCATGGAGGATGTATCTCACACGTGCACATGTGTTGGTAGGCACTTACTTAAGCATGCCTCGGCATTGAGTCCACCCTCCCTAACGTGGTGAGAGGCCGAGACAAAACTACCTAGGTAGGTACCCTGTCAAGTACCCATGGGGCACGCTAGAAGCAATACCATACTAATATCGGCGTAGCCCTGTCCTTGAGTGCATTCAGTAATTGCACTTAGGTAGGTAGGTAGGTATGAATCGTACATATAAGCGCGAATACCTCATCGTGTAGTTTAACTTACCTAGGCCCTTACCTTGAGCTGCCATCTCATCTACAGAGGTAACTGTTATGTATATTTTTCTCTGAGTACGTCCAACTCGCTGGCGAGCCCTTGCCACCTCTTGCCCGAGGATTTATTAAAAGCCGAAACGGAGAGTAAGCTCCCAGCATCCCTAGTATCCGCCTCCCGTCTGCTTGGTCTTCCCTGAGGTTGAGTATGCGCCCTGTAAGAGGCAATGACAGTGATGATATATTCTCCGGCATCTCATTAGTACACGACGAATAGCTAGCCACGAATCCGCGAACCGCACAATGGCCCCAGGGAACGAGGACGACGACGTTCTGACGCGCGACTCTGCACCCGACCTGCAGATCCTTGGTGACCAGATCACCCTTCAACCTAGGAGCTATGTCGAAACCCGCCCTAAGGAAGAGCAGGACCATGAAGAAGCTTTAATGAGGCACATGGCGAGCTTCCGCTCCGAACCCCTTCGGTCAGTCCGACAGTCTACCTAGTAGCTGTTACACGCTGTCGGATATGTGTATACATATACGGCCGTCGCTTTATTCCCACGAGAGCTGCATTGTCTACCTAGGTAGTAGGACGCGTGGTTAACAGAACGTTATGGCACAGGTTCCTCCGCGAAGTCTCTCTTTATGTCTCGGGAACCGGGTGGCGGGCATACGATAACATCGTCGGGCAACCCATATTCTACTCGGGGTATTCTGAGCATATCAAGAATTCTGTATTGTCAGCACCTCTCTTGCAGACCCGTATATCGCAATTGGCCAACATGCGGCTAGAGGTCGAAGAGAAGGAGGGTTGGCTACGAAAGGACGATAAGCACTTTGAAGCCAAGCGCGCTCATAGACGCTCCGTTTTAGAATCAGGACTACAAGAGGTAGCAGAGAAGTGGACCAATGACATGATTTGCAAGTTTGAGAGCAAACCCTTCATTAGGAGTGCCTATTATCTCGTCACCCAGTTGCTTACTAGGGCGTATCATCAAGGTGACTCGTCCGTCTTGCCCATAGAGACTTGGCTAGACAAAACTGACTCGTACCTAGGTATTCACGTTTCCAGCGAGGAGGTCTTGCGGCTGAGGAAAGTAGCCGAAGAGGCACAAAGAAAGAAGCAGAGCATCATTTTTCTGCCTTCGCACCGTTCGCACGTCGACTATGTCTCAATGCAGTTGATCTGCTATCGTCTGGGGTTGGCGCTTCCCGTTGTAGTTGCTGGCGATAATCTTAACTTCCCCCTTGTCGGGCCCTTCTTGCAAAATGCAGGTAAGTGTGCTACCTGACTACTCGGCACAGGGTCGGCGCTGACTGCCGTTAGGTGCCATGTGGATTCGGCGCTCTTTCGGAAATGACGTCTTGTACACCACACTGGTCCAGGTGTACATAGACACACTGCTTCAAGGCGGCTACAACTTCGAATGCTTCATTGAAGGTGGAAGATCAAGGACGGGAAAGCTCCTTTCCCCTAAGTTCGGGATACTCAGCTTCATCCTCGACAGCCTCCTATCCTGCCGGGTCGAGGATGCCGTCATCTGTCCGGTGAGCACGCAATACGACAAAGTCGTCGAGACTGATGGCTATGTCACCGAGCTTTTGGGTGTTCCAAAGAAGAAAGAGAACCTTGCCGATTTCCTAAGCAGCACGTCTATTTTATCGCTGAAGCTGGGTAGAGTAGACGTTCGCTTTCACGAGCCTTGGAGTCTACGAGGATACGTCGACACACAGCTGACCAGAATCTGTAAATCCCCTCAACCACCAGACTGGAGCTCCAAATCTCCAGAAAATGCAGCAATTAGGCAAAAACTGCTGCGAACAATGGGCTACAAGGTCCTCTCTGACATCAATGACGTCTCCGTGGTCATGCCGACAGCTTTAATCGGGACCGTTTTGCTCACGCTGAGAGGTCGAGGGGTGGGCAAGTCAGAGCTCATGCGTCGCATCGAGTGGCTCATATCAAGGGTAAGAGCAAAAGGCGGGCGTGTCGCCCATTTCGGAAACGCCCCTTTGTCAGACGTCGTAGAGCGCGGCCTAGAGGTCCTAGGGAGGGATCTGGTCGGGGTCGTTCAGGATCTCGCCGAGCCGACATACTACGCCGTTGACCGATTCCAACTGTCGTTTTACCGAAACATGACGATCCACTTGTTTATCTCGGAGGCCTTGGTAAGCGCTGCTATGTACATGAGAGTAAAAGTGGGCGGCGGTCCTGCACAGCAGGCCATAACTTATGAGGCTGTCCGGGATCAAGTCCTCTTTCTTTCTTCACTCTTTCGAGGGGAATTCATTTTCCCTAGCGAAGGACTGGTGCATAACTTGGAGAGGACGCTGGTCGGCTTAGAGCATGACCGCGTCATCAATCTCACTAGGGACGACGAGGACAAGATCATGAGTATCGGCCTGTCGGATGAGGAGCGACTTGCCGGCAGAGAGAACTACGACTTCTACTGCTTCTTGATCTGGCCGTTCATCGAAGCCAGCTGGCTGGCTGCAGTCTCTCTGATAGGCCTAACTCCCCCAAGCAAAGAGATGGACGAGATTTGGATCCAGGCCGCGAAGGCGCAGAGTACCGCACAATTAGTAAGTCAAGAAAATGCTGCTGGTATAACAATTTAAGACTAACGGTGGATGCAGCTTGGCAAGACGCTCTACCATCAAGGCGATCTCAGTTATTTTGAAGCAGTAAACAAGGAGGTGAGCATCCAGAGTCTTCTATATCCATTCTGTATCTCGCGTAGCCGTTCGTGGTCGGCTACGCATCATCCGTCAATTCCGATATCTCTTAGTATTCCCGGGCTCCGAGATCGGCCTCTACCTCCGTCATACTGCGGTTACTGACTTCGGAGTATCGCACAGACCCTTAAGAACTCATATCAACGCTTCGAGGAGGAGGGCATAGTATACACAATCAAACCGAAAAATGCGAAAGTGCCCGCGCGCCTACGCCTTGCACCGGAGTGGGTAGTTCCTCGGGACGCCAAGACTGGCACGCTCCTGGCCTCTGGTAGGCTGTGGGATTTCACAGAGAAGATCGCCTTGAGCCGGCGCGAAGGTAAGAACAGACGAGACGGCGCCACGGTTAGCACGCGTGTACTAAGGCTCGTGGATACGCTTGGTGCTAAGCTGTTCGAGGAGGCTGCTGCAGTCGACGGGGGACAGCCTGCGAGGTTGTCGCCAGAGGAGACGGCGGAGATGGAGAATCTCGTGAAGGAGGATAGGAGAAGGCGGAAATTAGAGGGGAGAGCGCACTTGTGAGCACTGCTTTTTGGTGCTGTGAGATTGTAAGATGTGGTACACGTATTGGATTACTTAATTTCTCGTGCACTCTCATCCTAGATCATACCCAAATATGTATATATGTGGGCAAAGTGATTCAATTCTTCAGTCTGGGGTTCTATTCTGATTGGGAGTGCTGTTGGACTAGCCTACATGAGGGGTTTCTCCAAGCTGACATCCCCTGTTGGCCTTTGTTCCTGCAATCCTAGGGACACAAATCACAGCCCTTTGATTCTTTCAACGCTCCAACATCAATTGCCCCATATGCCGACATAATATACATATGACTCCTAAGCCTTTACCAACCCAACCTAGCTACGCCAATGGCATGGGGCATGATTCAGCCTAAACATACGCAGAGATCATGTAATATTGGATCGTTAATATGATATTGAACGGTAGCATATGAATTACGCTCGAGGGGGATGTTGACATTGCCGAGTCTTCATATTTCTCGACTTCCTAAATAACACCATCGTGCAATAGGTCCTTTGGGAGAACTACAAGCGCCCTTACGGGCGGTAACATTCTCCAAGCTTATGCTTTGGGGCCAATCACTTTGCAACCCTTAGCCTATTCATCACGAACCCCGACTCGCGCCTGTGCTCATACGGCCATCAGGTAGCAATCGGACTTAGGTTTAGGCCGAGGCCACGTCAAGCCTCAATCTCGGAATGACACCTTCGTGGGAAATCGATATAGCTTCTGCCGGACCAGTCTGGTTCTGACGCTCCATTTCAATCTTTTCGTTAGCGGGGTTATTCACGACCCTCTGTCGCAGTGAGGAGATGACTTCGTCGCAGATATCGTGCTACGCTACTGATAGCGGGCCTATGAAGGGCTTCCTGTATATTCTCCAGTGAGCGGCCCCTGGTCTCCGGCATATAGGCGGACAGCACACCGGTAGTGCAGAAGGCGAGACCACAAAAAGGGAAGTACGCCGAAGGCGGACGCATCCAGGAGAATAGGGGTTATCAGAGCGACTGGTCCATCGGTGAACTGGGAATTGCATATTGGCAATGAAAATCCATCCTAGCATTTCCAATCAAGGTGCTTACGAAGCTCAAACCCATGGCTACAGACTTAACCACGGCGCGGGCGTTCCCTGGTTGGGTCTCAGAAGCGTAAATCTTGCTCACTATTTCCGAAGCCGCACAACATATGAGACCGAACACATAGACAGCAATGACAACCTCTGCGGCATAATGACTTCCGATGACCACCATGCAACCGGAAAGCTCTGTAACCCCAAGTATCACCGACGTGCGTCTTCCCCATCTATCGGCAAGCATGAACGCTGGAATAGAAATGACAGGAATTAAAATGGACGAGATGGCTGAGACCAGGAATGAAGCATTGTCCGAAGCCAAACTAGCTTGTCCAAACAAGACGAGGGCATACTAATAGGACTCAGCAATAGGTTCAATGGGTGGAGTGGGAGATTCACGTATATGATGGCGTCGATTCCCCTGAGCTGCACCACTGTAAGGTGACATCCGGAGTCAGCTATTATCCTTTCTGATCAATTTGGCGAATGACCGGGAGTTATAAGACATGATTCGGGCCATAGTCTCCTACAAGCCACAACTTGAAAACCTGTGCTGTTGAACTAGGAAATAAGGTGGATAAGTAACTCCAGAAATTGCTTACTACCAAGCAGGAAAGCGCCAGGAAGGTGCGACGGCGATAGTTTCTTCGAAACAGGAGTGCAAAGCTCCGCCACCCCGAGAGACTTGGTTGTTGAGCGACGGAAAGAAAGACCCGAGCTTCGTCCATAATGAAATCAAGCATCCGCAACGCCAAAACGGCCGCTTCGGGCGTGGAGATTCGGGTAGTAACAGGCAGCTCGAGGCAAGCATAATGGCGATGATGCCTTGGACTACACACGGCAGCCTCCACGCGAAACTCGATGTGACTGGAACGGTTCCGTAACAAGGAATTAGTCGAGACAGACACCGGCCGTAGCCACGAACTGGGTTAGCACGACCAGACTCCCGCGTTTCTGGGAAGGCGCAATTTCGGTGATATAGACGACGATGTTGGCCAGGAACATGCTCAGGCCAAAACCGTCCAGTGCCCTACCGACAATAAATTGCGCCAGGTTGTGCGCAGGATCCTGCAGCGCGGCTCCCATAGCGAAAAGGATAACGCCGGGGAAGATGATCGTAAGGCGACCATGTCGAACGGCGAGGTGGCCAGCAAACACGAAAAGCTATATAAGATTCAATTATGTCGTCTTCATAGGTCGATGTCTGTGATACGCTCTGTCGGCCAGGAACGGGTTGCGGGGAACAGTAGATATCTCGGCAGCAAAGTCCGTCGGGGTGCTTACATCTTGCATTTATCCCTTGGCAGGGTAACCGTGTAGTTGATCTACTCCATGCGGCGGCAAAGGAATACCTCTCATACAATAGGTAAGGGATCGAGTGATCCCACACATACGTTCGCACACCAACCAGCCCACCGACCATCCCTACCCTCCAATTAGACGGAGAAAGAAATCATCGAATGGCATAACGGACCCGGAATGTTCGTAGAGGCTAACCATCAGAAAGAACAAGGGCCTCTCCCATCTCGACCCAACATTGCGATGACTTCCTAGTTAGATTGAGCCGTGTAGCCTGGGAAAACAAAATTGTTATTACCCTCTCATATTCCCTGGGCCATCCGGAACGCTTGAAGCTCCCACGCGACAACGTTTTGAGGGACCTCGGAGGCCTTGAAGGAATTGCAACGGTGAATAGCAATTGTCGCGCTTGCCATTGGGTCAAGGGCACATGTCCCTGAGTCTATATTCCGACAGAGTCACTGTCGCGTCGAGAAAACCCGCCCCCTATTGCATATGACAGTATCGACATAATCCAATGAGATAATAGTTCCCCTAGACGACAGAGGGGATTATGGCGACCTTCAAATACAACACTGATTAAATATTACTATATTAAAGGTTCTGTAGTCGATAATATATCATTTCCACCTCTCACGCGTAGCGTTCATAACATTCATATCGGCATCGCATCCTTCATGGGCCATATTGAGGCCAGTCAATAGACCTAACGTCCTCGTAGCACTTAGAGTTGGCCGCGAACTCGTGACTACTCAGGCTGCCTTCCGGCAGCTCCGGCAAGTCCGCGCATTGGGGCAGAAAGTTAACGGCAACACAATCCTCAGAAACGGTGCGCTCGTAAAGGCCGGTGGCGTAATTGAACTCATCATATGCCCAACGGACGACGTTGAACGTAGCGTTGTAGTATGGGATGATTCGAGGGCATACAGCGTAGACCCCAGGGTTAGTACCCGTCAAATACGAGTAGGGTTCGGGAAAAGCAGACAGGGCAACGGCCTTGGTCCCCGAGCCAGCGTTGACACGAACTGCGGGCTCATCCGCCTCGCCTTTTGCCTGGACCTGGATGCCCCAGGGGAAGAGTGGGGTGCCACCATCGCTCAGAATACTGCCCGACTTATATCGGATTTCTTCGGCGGTGCCGTTTTGGTAATATATTCTACCAATGTCCTGATCTGCGGAGACGACGGCATCGCTGAGTCCAGCGCCAGCATGGACGGTCGAGAAACTCCAACCATTGACTGGGGGGCTGAGGTCCTTCGTAGGGTCGGTAACGTTCACAATGAGGCGGAACCCTTTTGATATTGAGGTCGGAGGGTAGTTAGGCACAAACTGACGGGAGCTTAGGGGTACAGCTGATACGAGGCCACTGAGGCCGAGCTGGAGTAGAAAATTGATGTTACGCATTGCGAACTTCCCCCTGATAGGAGTGGAGGTGAAACAAATAGGACGGTCGCCCTAACGTAAGAATGGGATTTGAACGTCACCCCTCAGGAGTTATGAGGTAATATATCGCGGGTGATGTTTATGATGGTGATCTAGAAAATATCAAAGTCTTTCGAAGGAGGCCAGAAGTGAGAATGATCTTTTATATGATAACAGCCCCACCTCAACGGTGGCGACATTTTGGGGGGATACACTGAGTGCTACTTCAAGGCACTTGCCCAGCTTAAAGACCCTCCGTATTTTATTCATCATCATACCTTAATTTCACAAAAATAGATGGTGTCGAAATGCCCAATCAGGGAAAAAAAAAAAGGACTTGCGACGTTACGAGGAAAATGGTGAGGTAAGAGGGGTGTCTGCGCCTCAGATACTTCTGCTAATACGAGATTGTCCAAGGGGAACCCCACCTTGTAGACGTCAGTTACGGGGGATGCTCCCAGGTACCGATATTTACTACAATACAGATTACGCCCCGATAGTGGCGTAACGGCCCCCGACTGCGGGCCCCGCTCCCGTCTTTTCCCGGGCATGGGCCACTCCCGTGTCGACACGCAATTCTGGACCGCCTGCACGTGTTGGTCTACGTGTAACGTTTATCATACCTACATATGCCACTGTTGAAAGAAGCAACGTCACTCTATCTCAGGGTAGAGGAAGTTTAGTTTGAACCCCCGAAGAGAGGATCGGACCTATATTCCAGGGCAGCTCTCAAGCGCGGTCGCATCCATAGCTGGTGAAAATCTGGCTGATTGCTGGACCCGGACGGGTGCCTGCCACACAGCCTGACCCGTGATGGCTTTTAACGCTTATCCATCCACTATATACTTTGATAATCGGGAGCTGACCGGTGTATAATCCCCGATAACTATATCATGCCTGCTGTCTTCCCACTTCAACCCCGTCCAGTTACGTGTATCCGCCCGACCCTCTCACCACTTGGCCTCCTTGCTGTCCTGGAAGCCCTTCAGAATGCCGACGACCTTCTCCAAGGCCGCCAAGTACACCCTGAGCTCGGATTGGACCTTCGCCTCGTCGGAACCCAGCTTTTCGTAGAAAGCCTTGCGGTACGGGCAGGCGCTTAGCGCGGCAGAGAAAACGGGTTTGACAAGGAAGCTGTGGTGCGGCTTCAAGGTAGCGCCGTATGCATTTCTGAACGAGTCGGCGAGTTCCTCAGATGGCTTTGCCACATTCTGGCTCAATGCAATACACGTGAAGTCCAGGCCGCTATACAGACTGAGTTAGTCGGATGCCCCGAGACAGGTAAAAGGGGCGTCAGAAGCGGCATACCGGACCAGCCATAGCAATCCTTCAGTGGCAACATGCTTCTTGTCCTTGAGCTCGTTCTTGACAAGGGCCTGAAGCGTCTCGGACTCGGCTGGAGCAGCAAGCTGGCGCTCACGTAGTTTCTGTGCGAGTCACTGCCATCAGCCTCTTATCCGTCGAACGCTTCGTATCCTAGGCAACGCTTCGTATCCTAGGCAACGCTTCGTGTCAGAGCTCAAACCCGTACCTTGATGTTGCCCATCATATCATTTTTGACCGGCGAGAAAGCGACGGAACCGAGAGCGTCTAAAGAACGACAGAGCGTGTCAGCCAAGTGAGATGGCCAGAGACACCACCACAAACAACATGGGATAGTGCACACCGAATATAGTAGTCAGGGACTCGGCGGCGTCGAGAAACTCGGTAGTGGTAATGGCATTGTCATTGTCGGCGTCAACGGGAACATCAACAAAGGACTTCTTGAAGGTGTCCAGTATAGTGCCGCCGGGGGGGAAGGTAGGAGCAGACATGGCAGCGGTGTGGAACTGCTAGTTGTTGGTTACTGCAGAGGGACTGTAGAATCACGATTTAGCAATCAAGTAATAGACGTTATGAAAAGGATTAGCTTTTGATGAAGCCAAGAAGACAAGCTGTTCAGGGGAAACGGGGTTAAGACGATACCCGAATTGATGAGTATCTATCTTGGGTACTTACATACTAAGGGAGAAAGTTCAAGGAACAGAGGGGGTTGGAGGAGGAGAGGGCCGGACCCTTTCTTCTTGGCCTACCTAGGGAGGTAACTTACCTCCTATGGGTACTAGGCGGGGTTCATGTTGGGAGCCAAGTATGTGAGTATCGACATGTAACAAGCGAGGAGGGGCAGATTGGTCAACTTGTTCCGTATTAGCATAACCATGCTTAGAAAGGGATAGCTACAAGTACATATGTAGACATGTGGCTGTGCGTATACGGGATAGGACATGCTGATACTAGCCACCACAGTTGTGGCTTACGAAGGTAAGTACCGGTATCACTTGGCGCTAGGTAGTTGATAGTCCAGGAGCCAGGAACCGCAACCCGATCCCGTCCGGGGTAAGGACCTCATCGCATGGTGCGGATCACCAAAATTTGAATGTGACGTCAGTGTATCTACCACCCCGCCAGGACGAGTCCATGCTCCCATGCTCCGTAGGCCTCAATTGATGTTTTGCATCATAAATGTTTGCTTGACTTATCTTGGTCGTGCTCATCTAGGTATATATTTAAATACAACCGGCTGTACGTGCATCTACCGCATTTTTGCAGACAATTACATGGGCCAAACTGCCCGAATATGGTAGGAGAGGTTGTATAACCGCAATCATGCATGATCTCATGCTTACATACTACGTACTATACGCATGGGATGTGCAGAGTTCCTGGGTAGTTTCACAGGGTCTCGAACCTGCAGATTGGCATCGATCCGAATGTCAGGATTTGGGACCTATATCCTCGCTAGGTGCCAAGGCTAAGTAAGTAGACATGGGTGAGAACGGATATTCGGCAACAATCATGTGTATACGCGCACGTTGGGTGATCCATCCTGTCCCGAGTCATATAACCGGCTTTCTTGAATGCCAGCCGCACAAAATATATCATTGTCGCCTGTCATCTTGTCGTACGGCCGCAGACATGTTCATTCTTTTCCTGCGTATACTCGACTTTCCCTGCCCGATTCGTTCATCGTAGCGTCTTCAAAATTCTGAAGCCATCTACTCAGCTTTTGATCTGAGATTTCCTAGACTATTCATGCATACGTCCCTCTGCTTATTATCCCCATGGTCCCGACGAAACGCTGCTGCACCTAGCATCAAGAACACCATGTCTACGCCCGGCGTTCCCGAGCAACATGGAGAGCACCATGGCCTCAGTGACAAGCTGAAACTCCCAATGCACGAGTTGGGAGACAAACTCAAGGATACTCATTTACACGATGCTAAAGTCCATCTCATTCATCAGAAGTGCGTGTTGTCCTTGCGAGAGGCACGCAGCAGACAATTTAGCTAACTAGGTAACTCCTCTCGCAGACATAAGATCGGGAAATTTGCCAACATTGTAAGTTGCCTCGGTCTGGTCTCACCCACTTCCCAAACTCGTACAAACACGAGCCAGTCGACTTACGAGACATCATGATCAAAGTTCAATCCACATCATCGCCACGACGAAGAGCATGAGAAGGCCTGCGATGAAAAGCGAGCCAGCATATGTGATCAGCATCGCTTTAAGTCGTACTTCCCGGAGCGCGACGGAAACCTGATAAAGTGGTATGTGGATGGAAGAGATTACTTCTGGGTAAGGAGCTACACCGCCCCAAGACAACTTCTGCCCTCTCCATCCTAACCTCACGTGTACAGGCAGTGTCAGTGGCGCTAGAACAGGCAAAGGAAACCATCTATATCGCCGACTGGTGGCTTTCGCCCGAGCTGTTTCTGCGAAGGCCGCCCTCTTTCAACCAGAAATGGCGCCTCGATTCTGTATTGAAGCGCTGCGCAGAAGCTGGTGTCAAGATCTACGTCATAATCTATCGCGAGGTCGAAGCTGCACTGACATGTAACTCCGAGCATACCAAGCATGCCTTGCAGGCTTTATGTCCCGAAGGCTCTCCGGGCTACGGCAACATCACAGTCATGCGTCACCCCGATCATAACGTCCTGGAGAATGCTGCAGATATGACTTTTTACTGGGCTCACCACGAGAAGTTCATAGTGATTGACTATGAAATGGCCTTCATCGGAGGCCTCGACTTGTGCTTCGGTCGCTGGGACAATCACCAGCACATGCTGTCAGATCTCCACCCCGAAGGTGTCCACCACGAAATATGGCCGGGTCAGGATTTCAATAACAACCGGGTCATGGACTTCAAGAACGTGGAGGACTGGAAGCAGAATGAGCTCAGCAAAGCTGAGTACGGCCGAATGCCTTGGCATGACGTCGCAATGGGTTTGATTGGGCCTTGCGTCTACGACATAGCAGAGCATTTCGTGCTGCGGTGGAATTTTGTGAAGCGGGATAAATACAAGCGTGATAAGAGGTTCGAGTGGCTTACGTTGCCCGGCCGTGAGGGGGAAGGTGAGGACCTAATTGGTGTTCAGCGGCCGAAACATCCAGTTGGAGGCTATGCCTTGCACCCCCTGACCCCCCTGGAGACCAAGAACCTCGATGGTAGAGGCACCGTCCGCGCGCAGATTGTGCGGTCAAGTGCCGACTGGTCCAGCGGTACTCTCCGGGATCACTCTATACAGAACGCATATTCAGAGATCATCCGCAATGCCCAGCATTTCGTCTATATCGAGAACCAGTTTTTTATCACAGCAACCGGCGATCAGCAATCTCCGATCCATAATACAATCGGGAAGGCGATAGTAGAGGCCTGTGTGAGAGCTGGCAAGGAAGGTCGCAAGTTCAGAGTCATCATCCTCATCCCTGCCATCCCTGGCTTTGCTGGCGACCTTCGAGATAGCGCGGCGGTAGGGACGCGCGCAATCATGGACTACCAATACAAGTCAATATGCCGCGGCGAACACTCCATCAAGGAACAAATCCGTGCACAGGGCGTTGACCCGAAAAACCACATCTTCATCTTCAATCTGAGAGTCTATGACCGCATAAACAAGATTCCCGCGGTCAAGAAGCAGGAGGAAGAGTCGGGTGTCAAATATCAGGAAGTCCAACGAGCCGAGGCCGAAGAAATGATGGGGGAAGGAATCCACGGGAGCGCGGACGTCGAAGGAGAACAGGACAAACATATGGGCAAGAAGGGAGAGCAGCTGCATGCTCCGGAGACCGCAAAAAGCCGAGACGTCAAGCGTCGTTTTGAAGCAGCCAAGCAGAAAGGGAAGGATAATGAAACGGCCTGCAGTGTTGCGCACCACGCGATGGCTGGGACGGGAAAGCTTTCGGAAGAGCCCTGGGATGGGGCCCCGGAGGAGGAGGTTGAGAACTGGATCCAGGAGGAACTGTACATACACGCCAAACTTCTTATAGTCGACGATCGTATCATGGTTTGCGGCTCCAGCAATTTGAACGATCGTAGTCAGGAAGGGCACCACGACAGCGAACTCTCCATCGTCATGGAGGACACGGATAGAATTGCCAGCATGATGGATGGGCAACCGTTCGAAGCGGGAGGACAAGCCGCCACGCTGAGGCGGTACCTCTGGAGAGAGCACTTGGGCTTGCTTCCACCGCAGGGGATGGATGCTAACAATGACCCAAACGCACAGCCGCCGGGCGAAGGTTCGCCAAATGATCCTTGGGATAGGGACGATAGCTACAAGTTCGTCGAAGATCCGCTGAGCGATAATCTCTGGGATATGTGGACCTCCAATGCGACGAGGAACACGGAAGTTTTCAGGCAGCTATTCCACGCGGACCCCGACGATCATGGTAAGTTACCAAGAACATATACCTTCCAGGAGTCTCTAACTTACGCCTAGTCAAAACATTTGACGACTACAACGAATTCCTCCCACCGAGGGGCGTGAAGTCCGGCCGCGTCTTCGACAAGTTCCAGCCTCCAGATGGCATCAGAAAGAGACTCGACGATATTAAAGGCCATCTCGTATGGATGCCGCTGGACTACTTGAAGAATGTCGAAATGGCCGAAACTGGGTTGCAGGTCAACTCCTGGACGGAAAGTGTGTATGCATGATACAGGGTGCGTGGCTCGATGTTCGGGTCTTATCCTGGCGTTTATGATTAACCGAACTAAATCTTTGAGGTTCGACTTGGGCGGATGGATCCAAAGGTACGACATGAGCCCACGTTACACCTCCTGTAGGAACGCAAAATACACGCCTTCAGGTGCCCGGACCCCTTTTGAAAGTCGTTGAGTTCCGCTACAAAACCTTCTAGCTCCCCAAAACTCCCAATCGTGATTAGGCAGCCTGGCAAGTCCCCCTGGACTCCGCGGGCGAACCACCACGCCCCCCCCCGCGCGGCGGCGC
>QJNS01000521.1:0-19346 GCA_004154925.1 Monosporascus cannonballus
AATGGTCATCTATTCACTACCCATACTATGAACCACCTGCTGGGCTGCTTCTTCTGCCTCTCACTCCGTACTTTACCATTTTCCCTGACAGAAGACCCCGAGGCTAGGCCGGCTGTGCAAGGGATGAGACGCTTCCTACACCGAGGGCTTCTGCTCGGGGACATTCGTCCTCCGCCAGCCAGTTCAACCAGATCACTCAAGCCGCAGTCTATAAACTCAGCCACCTCTTTGATTCCGGCCAATCGATATGCATAATTATGGTTTACTGTAAGTCGAGATTTCCACAGTGGTTATGGCAATGGTAAAGGTACGGATGAACGGAACCATGACCAGGGCACCCATGCAATTGGTTCGAAATGGAAGCGCCAGTTGAAACAACGTCTGAATTTAGCCCGAAACAGTTTTACGTCCTGCACACTATCGCCAGATTCCAACGCGCCTCTAACTATGAGACATTGAGAGCTTGCTCAACCCGCTGGAATGGACTTTCGAAACGTGAATGCGAAAGCGTGTCATAAAGCCGCAGGTCAGTCACTTTAAACCTACAGTGGATGCTACGCTCAACTTCGCTCTAGAGTCAATCCCGTCGTTGGCTAGATCCTACATCTCTCGTTCAGTGAGGTCAGTCAACCATATACCGCCCCCGGAGCGGCAGGCATTGACTTCTGTAACTTAGAACAAGATGTCCGCTTCAGCGTTAATGGCGTTTGTCATATTAGCAGGCAGTGGCATATCGGGGCCGATGCTGGAAAGGCGCGACGGAGACGGCTGCGACCCGCACTACGGGCCTCTTGGGGGAAAGTGCGGATTTCTGGACGAAATGCGAGGCATGTGCCTTCTTCTTATCACCAAGTTGGGGAGCTACTCGATTGTGGGTCGGGGCCGCCCCTATTCTAGTCGGTATATCCGCTACGCTGCGTGCTCACTTCGTTTACAGGCCTTTACACAGTCCCAGTTCGCTTACAAGTTCACATGCGCGTACTTTGAGGAGTGATAAGACGTGTGGAAGCAGGTTTCCAACATCGACTGGGAAATGGTGAGATGGACGGATTTGAGAATTCATAGAGCGTTGTGCTTTATTACCAACACTCCAACTCGTATCGTTATGCCAGCACAGCGTCGTATGGAGGATATGTTCGTGCCGATGAGCTCGGGAATCGTGTCAACGCAGGTGATAGCGAATGCAAGAGCCAGCTGTCCAGATATGGTGGTCTAGCAGGCTTGAATAGGTCCAAGGTCTTACTCATAACAGGACTCATCTCTTGTGTGGACCACGGTTTTAAGATGTTCTACCTTTGCTGCTCCTTGCCCAGGTATCTATGTGTGTATTAACCAGACCCTAACGGAAAACGCCAATTGGACCTTCCGGGTGTAGGGACTCGGAACCCAACCATCCGGATGCACTAAACCGGTAAAACGATTACTACCCGGGATACTGATGCCCGCGCGGGTGCAGCAGCTGGACCGCTTAGGGTCTCGGCGAGGCGATCATCGCCGGTCATACTAAGGCCGCACAGGTTCCACTGGAATGGTACGGGCTTCTCGAGCCTTCGAGAAGTTGCGGCATGCTCGCGCGAACAGACCCCCCGAGTATCTCCCGTCAACTATTACTCCTTTCCTATGATCGAGCCGTATATCGGTTCTGTTCGTTGTTGGAACCTCGCACCTATAGTATCAACTACAGAAGGATAGTAAATCCAAACAGATACTAGCCTGTTCTAAACTGTCCAACTACGGCCAGGGTCTGAAGGAATGTAGCAGTATTTGTATGGGTTCATGTAGGGCACTAGAAGGTTACTGGAGGCATATTATCTTGAATATATTGCGAATTCAGTAGCTTTGCTAACTGGGCCGCTATCTTAAATGCTTCCGCAATCACAGTACGCGAATATTCGAAGCGTAGATCACTACCGGTCTGTTCAATGTAAGAGCTAAGATGGCTTTTGCGTTTTTTCTTCTTTTTTACCCCCCTTTTCTTTCTTTTCTCTTTCCCCCTCTGCCATTTCTGCTTTATTTCAACTCTTCTTTTCCTTTCTGCCCTTTTTAATTTTCTCTACTACTCTTTCGTCTCTGCTTTTTGGCCGTTTTTCTCTTTTGCCCCTTACTCCTTTTTCTTTTCTTAGCGCACTAAGGGACCACCGCGCACTCCAGTTTATTCACTAAACTACGCGAGATGTTCCCATCTAGATGACTGTTACCATGATATATGACCTGGACGATTTACCCTCGGTCCCTTGATCCGCCACTATCAAAGAGACGAACGCAATCAGCGGGCCTCCGGACAACATTGCTGTTCAGCACCCGGGCTATATGGACAGCTTGGCGAATGGAGCGGTTCAGGTCTCCCACATTCATCGCAAGTCATATGTTCGCGGCAGGTTGGGGTTGATCCGAGCTCCGTCTCACCAGTGTCTAAATTCTCCTGAGTGATTGCATTGTCACTACGCTCTCTTCTCCAAGGCCGTGGGAACAGAGGACACCATACTGCATGGGCGGGCATTGGCATACCACAAAACTGACGAGTACCCCCATATTCACCTGTAGGATATTGTTCTTGGGCACGAGAGGTATCACTCTGGGCGTAGAAACGGCACCAAAACGTAAAAAGCCCATTAGTACGGAAACTGTCAGCGCAAGGCGAAGTCTGGAGCATTGAAAGGATCGTTTTGGATCCCAACATGGCTTCAAGTGGCTCGCTAAAAAGCCTAGGCTGAGTCTTGTTTCCTCGGTACTGCTTCCGTGGTGCAGAGAAATGGCAAGAACTAGGGAAGCGTGCTAGGTGTTCCAGCCTGCGGTTTAGCTCAAGAGATGATCGATTGATTATCGCGAAATTTGTCACAGTGAGGATATCGCAATGTTGACTAATAGCCTGGTTAGAATGTTTTGGAATCTATGGCGTAGGAAGCATATTATATAGGTTTTCTTGCTTGGATAACAAGTATTGATGCTGTTGGAGAACATTTAATAGTTAAGGCACGTGGTGAGGTAGGAAAATCGAGAACAATGGTTATGAATAGAACCCATGTTCATTTGCCCAGCATTGTTCGGCAACCCACTGTGGCTGACTCTAGGTATTAGTTGTGCAAGTCAATTATTGTCTTCACTGACTGTTGAATTTAAAGCTGTTGGTCTCATTGTATCGCTGTGGCTTCGCGAGTCACGAAGGACAAAGGACTCAATCCCCTGAAGCGGCTTGAAGTAAAGAGAAATAGGTTGAGCGGAAATTGCGCCGTGGTCAGCCTCCCCCTGAACTGTCACCATTGGCTTTAGGGGCAGGGGAGGCAGTGGCCCTGGAACAGCGATGACAAGTCTGTTGGGGTTCCAATACATCAGTAAACAGAGGCTAGCGGTTATGTTCTCTCGTATTGGCTACTGTATCCCATCTGTCTGCCAAGGGGCTCAAAGATGGTGCATTATTCGATTCGAAGGGTGTGTGACTCGTGCATTGACCGAAGTAGCCGACAGTGCTTTTAACTCTCGCTTCTCCGACTCATGAGGGAGCCTAACAACTCCCTAGAAGTTAGTCATTGATCAAAACACGCTCTGACAAAATACAAAAGGACATGGGCCGTGCCTAGATTGAAACTCTTAATGCAGGCGACAGGGAATATGAAAGCCACCCTATTAACCACCACTACATTCTGTTCTACCCCTCGTGAAAGAATCCCCTTGCGGCTTTCATATAACGTTTACCCTGAAGTTCCGAATTGCGCACTCCGCCAGCAGCTATCTTGATGTTAAGAGGGGGATCGTATTAGTGGCTGATATCAAAAGCCATTTTGCAGTCGATTAGCAAGCACTTCAACCTGTTTACAAAATCTTTGAAGAACAATCAAGCTTCTTCCCTACTTTGCTTAACAGAAAATTGGTAGGACCAACAGGTTGTCGTTCCCCACACCCTCAGTGTACAATTAAGGATGGTTAAAAGGGGTGAACGCACCACCCGAGTGATTACTGCCGTCGGGGCTGCGTTAACGACTTGTATGCTTGGAAATTAGCAGTTAACGAGGCTTAGACACTGTGTGATACAAAAGATATGTTGGACACCTGTTGGGCTCCATGCTAAGTATCAACCCTAGAAGTTTGGGAAACTACGTATCTATATGCCCACAAGTGGTGTGGGGCGCCATTACCCCTATCCTAACACGCGATGCCCACAAAAGGAGATATAGCGGGCAAGGCCGTCCTTTGAATTACTTCACAAAGCACCACTGACTTCAGGCTACATGTCCAGATGTGTCAATTCTATAAGCAGTGACATATGTGTCGCTTGACCAATTCATAGCCCGGGGTACATGGAGCGAACAGTCAATTGGCAACAGTCCGATCGCTGCGGCCTATATGGCTACAGTTTTCCAGGGAGAGCTACCGCTAGAGAATACAGACATAACAAAACAGCAAATTTACCTCTTGGACCTGATTCACATTATGCAAAATAGCTAGTGTGCCGGTCTTTTCACACATCCAGTAGGACTAAGAGAGAAAAAGCTACAGTGAACTTGAACTGACGTATATTCTTAACAAACGATGATTTATACGCACTCCACGGCCAGGCAAGGTCGTAAAGGCGTCTAGAGGAAGTCTTAGAGAATCAATCTAGACGTCTATTCCGGAACCCCCAAAGCAGACCGCTGTAGTTCCTCATGTATTCAACCTCTCCCCTGTCAATGCCCCACCAGGTCGAATCTATTTCAAAGCAATACGAACCTTGGGATATACTGGATGTAATGGGTACAAAATAGATCTCTCTCCAGTGACAGAGGGATTGGTGGTGGTTTGAGACCCATCTCCCGAGCTGCGGGAAGATTGGGCTGCGCTTCAATGGTCGCAGATAGACCCCAAGATCCCCGACCACTGGCTTGAGACAATCGCGAATATTATCCGAGTCTAAGCATAGCGTTATCTTCGGAAAACACCATACTCTCACCAAGAAGAGAGAAATGTGATGGCAGGGCGGCCAACCTGCCTTGTCTTCAGCCTTGACGACGGGACCCCAAGCATCAGCGAGGTGCTGCTCAAACTCGTTCGTCCCCTGAATGATGATCTCGAAGGAATCTCTGGTATGTTATGCCAGTAATCTTGCAAGAATACCCAAAAAGCACGCTGGATGATGGGATTCGTAGCCATGCAAATGCAAAACCCAGCGTTGTTCTTCTGCGGAAAGTCGGCTATCCAAGCGTAGAAAACCCGTGACAGTCTCGTTGTCCTTGATAGGCAACACGCACCCACCGTTCGCTTCGGTACTCAGTCTGCTGGCGTACGGTTCTTCTCGCTGGGATTGCCTGTAGCAGGGGTTTTGGCGGCTAGAGACTCTTTCCTATTCTGGAGGACGGCGGATGGCGGTATCATGTAGGTTCACGCTCTCTAAAACAATTAGTGGGGATATTGAGAATGTCGTCGGTTGACTGGATATTGTTTGTGTCGTGGAATAGGGGTATCTGTGTTAGTCATCAAGCTCCACAGCACCCGGAAGAACCTTATTCCGGTGCTCCCACAGTATATGGAGAGCTTCCTAGCTACCGCTCCTTGGAGCTCAATTCTAGTCAGACAATTATCACTTCCCACACTCTATGCAACCTTTTCTCGCGATCAGCCTAACTGTGACAGTTTGGCAATGTTATGTCAAGTGTCTGATTATCAAGGTCTCTGAAAGATGCTGCGTAACCTGAGTATCATTAAACTGAAGGGAGAATTTCATTTCCTAGAAACAATGACGCCGATTCTGCATAAATGTTGGTAGGCCCGAAAGAAGGTTTAACGGCAGCATGGAGACTATGCGCACACTGACAGATGCGAGAATATAATTGCTCTTGATGTGCGAGGATGCGGACAATGGTAGGAAATAGTAAAATGCGTGTTTGCTAAGGGCACTTAACAAAACTCTACGGATCCTATTAGTTAAGGAACTGTGTCCTCCAGTCATGAGGAACAATAACAGGAGGTACTAACATTGTATAATGGAGAAAGAGGCACTAAAAACCGAATACGACGTATTTTCAAGACCAGTAATCTTGGCTAACGTCGCGGGTGATCTCCGTTGAGCCGAAACGGCCAGACAGTCAGAGGAAGGAGGCATAGCATGTTCCTTATTGAGCTTCAATGCCAGCATACACTGCGCCTATAGAGTAGAGAGATATGAGAGCCTGCTATTATATTTTGGCGAAATGGGTGGTGAAAATAGGGGTAAGACCACCGACACGCCGAGTACATAAGGTTGCTGTCTTCAAGCTGTTAAGACCGGCAACTTGGTATGGATATAAAGTGTACTCAACCTATCTGTAATACTTGCAATAGCCCCCTAACCTCGGACACCACCTAATGCATAGCCCTAGCAATGCATAAGACTTTTCTCCATAATAACAACCACCCCTTATAATAACATTTCGCGATAATTCCATAACCCTTTAGTTAATTAATTTCGAATTAAAATAGTTAATATCGACCGTAAGCGCAGAATTCGGAATATTAAGGAATTTATTACAGAAGGTAATTCCGAGACTTTTACGAACGCGTAATTCGGTATATTTTAATTAACCTTATTACGCCGCATCCATAATATTAAACCACGTTCCGAAACCTAAAATAATACGTGTAAATTATCGGATTAAAAAAATTAAATTTATTAATTGGATATTACATAAAGAAATATACGGTTACGTTTTTATAAAGATCCAAATTCGTTAAATAACAAAAGTTTTATTAGGCCTTAAAAAAACCGTTAAAAAATTAAGTTAATTATTTTATCGTATATTACGATAAAATACATACGAAAAAAGGACGAATTATGTTTCAGAACCGCTTAAAAATACGTAATTATAACGATATCCGCAAATTTTTCCCTTTTTTCGTTACCGTCCAAATTAAATATAAAATTAAGTTTACGAACGAATATAATATGGATAAAACGGGCATTTAAAAAGGGGAATAAATTAATAAAACAGTTATAAAATTTTCGGAAATAATTTGGGCGAAATTTAAAAAATTAAAGATAATATTATAAGTATTTATTTTCGAATATATTGGTTTTATATATCGAAAAAATACGGCCGTATATATTTTTAATAATTTTACCGTTTAAAAATAATAATTACTTAAAAATATTAAAAAAAATTAAATATACATTAATTCCGAAAAGATAAATTAATAACGTTATTACGTTAAAATAATTAAAATTTATTTTTTTTCCAAAAATTAAATTCTGTTTTAATAATAAATAATTATTATTTATTTTAAATAATTATATTATATACGTATTTTTTTATTTTATTTAAATAATAACTTTTAATTATTTAATATTACCGTATTTTTCGTACTTAAAAAAATATTATATTATTTTATAAAAGGCTGGCGGATTATTTGTAATAATTTCCGAATATAAACGCCATATATTAAAAATATATTACGAAATTGCCAAAATCGCCGTTACCGATAAAAACATTAAAACTAGATAATATTATACCGGTTTATTTCCTTTTAAGCTCAAAATAATATTAAAAAATTCCGAAATAATATTTTAATTAATTTTTAAACCGAAAATACCCCTAGAATAAATAATTAATAATTAGAACGAAATTATATATATATTTTTATAAGGCCTTAAAATTACGAAAAAATATACGAACGGCCTTATATAATTAAGCGAAAACGTTTCGTAATATACGGAAAATAATAATTAAAATTATTAAAAAGTTTAATAATTTTAATACCGAAAACGTTATTTTCTGTTATAATAATTAACTTTTACGAACGAAATTCGAAAAATACGAAAATTATAAACGCCAAATTATTATTAAATAATTAAATAAAATTTTTGTAAATTTATTAAATATTAAATTGGCTGAAAATAAAGTTATTAAATGTTTAAAACTTATAAAGGCTAATAATCAGATTATAATTAACAGTTATATTAAAAATAATTTATTAAAAAAAGTAACATAAATTTAAATAACTTAAATAATTTTATTTTATTAAGAAATATATTATTATATTATTAAATAATTTTGAAATATATAAATAATTATTAATTTATATATATTTTGGCTATATATTGCTAAAGTTATATATTAACCTTAAATCCTACATAATAGATAACCTTAATAATAAATAGAAATAATATATCCAAATTTATAATAATTTATATATTCCAAAACCTTTTAATAACGTAATAACGTATTTTTTAATAAAATAAAATTATTTAAATTATTTAACTTTACGTTACCTTTTTTTAATAAACGGCTTTTTAATATAATTATTAATTAAAATTTAATTATTAGCTTTTATAAACTTTAAACGTTTAATAACTTTATTTTTAACTAACTTAATATTTGATAAATTCGTAAAAATCTTATTCGATTATTTAATAATAATTTAACGTTTATAATTTTCGTATTTTTCGAATTTTGTTCGCAAAAATTAATTATTATAACGGAAAATAATATTTTTAATATTAAAATTATTAAACCCTTTAATAATTTTAATTATTATTTTTCGTATATTACGAAATACTTTCACTTAATTACGTAAAACCGTTTATATATTTTTCCGTAATTTTAAGGCCTTATAAAAAATATATACAATTTCGTTCTAATTATTAATTATTTATTCCGGAAATATTTTCGGCTTAGGGGCCAGCTAGGGTATTATTTCGAAATCTTTTAATATTATTTCGGATTTAAAAAGAAATAAATCGATATAATATTATCTAATTTTAATATTTTGATCGGTAAAAACGATTTCGGCAATTTCGCAATATATTTTTAATATACGGCATTTATATTTAAAAATTATTACAAATAATTTACCGGCTTTTCATAAAATAATACGATATTTTTTTAAATATAAAAAATATAATAATATTAAATAATTAAAAATTACTATTTAAATAAAATAAAAAATATATAAAAATAACCTTATTTTTAAAATATTTTTATATAAAAATAAAAAATATATATAATATAATTATTTAAAATAAATAACCGTTATTTATTATTAAAACGGGATTTAATTTCCGGAAAAAAAATAAATTTTAATTATTTTAATATAATAATATTATTAGTTTACCTTTTTAAAATTACCATATATTTAGTTTTTTCAATATCTTTAAATAATTATTATTTTTAAATAATAAAATTATTAAAAATATATATGGCCGTATTTTTTCCATATATAAAGCCAATATATTCGAAAATAAATATTTATAATATTACTCCCAATTTTCCAAATTTCGTATAAACCGTTTCCGAAAATCTTATAACCGTTTTATCGGCTTATTCCCCTTTTTAAACGCTTATTTTATCCATATTATATTTATTTGCAAGCTAAATTTTATATTTGGTTCGAACGGTAGTAAAAAAGGAAAAAAATTTACGTATTTCGTTACGATTATATATTTCGAAATGCTTTCGAAATATAATTCGGCTTTTTTTCGTATATATTTTATCGTAACGTATAATAAAGTAATTAATTTAATATTTCCCGAAAATTTTTTTAAGGCCTAATAAAGCTTTTATTATTTAACGGATTTATATCTTTATAAAAGCGCGGCCGCATATTTTTTCATACAATATTTAATTAATAAATTTATTTTTTTCTTAATCCGACAATTTATATACTTTAATTTTGGTTTCGGAACGTAATTTAAAACTATGGACGCGGTATAACAGGGTCGACTGGGGTATATCGAATTGTAAGTTCGTAAGGGTTTCGGAACCACCTTCCGCCATAAAATTCTTAGTATTCCGAATTCTGCCTTTTCGGTCGAAATTAACTATCTTTACCCGAAATTAATTAATTAAAGGGTTATTAAGTTATCGCGGAGTGAAGCTTTAAGAAATGGTTGTTGTTGTGAAGAAAAGTCGTATTTATTATTAGGGTTATTTATTATGTGGGGTCCGAGGTTAGGTGGTGTCCGAGGTTAGTGGGATGGTAGGGTGACGAATACTGTCAGATATAGGGGATATCAGTTGTTGTTGTATTCAGCCAATTGCGTGCGTTCTCGTAACGCGTTCAACTTTAGTGTAGCTTAGGAACGGAGTATATATACTCCGACCAGAAGGTGACCTTTCCGTATTTGGTGTGCTATAGCACACCTGGCTAGCTGACAAATACCTTCATATGCCACAACCGGCACCATATACACACTGGAGGTCATAAGGGAGACAATCAACTTGTGCAGCCGAAGATCGCCATTTAGAATTTTCTTCGCTGTTCATGACGATTGTCCATTTGCGTTTATAAATGACCAATCTACTCATCGAGAAAGTTAAAACCTAGGGCTATTCATCCTCCCATCGTTATCCGTCAGGTGCCAAGGTGTGATCTCTTTCTAGTCTAGGTTCCAGGAGCCCACCAGTGAGGGTCCAGCCAAGTATATATAGGGGGTTTCGCGTATTGGATTATTGCAAAACATCGGGCGCTCGAACTGCGTTAATAGGTCAAGCGTAATATAGTTATATATTCCTACATCGCGCCTGAATAATTAGGAAGAGATAGGCATCAATAGTTAGTTATCTATTTACCACCCATACTGCGCACTGCCTGCTAGACTGCCCCTTCTGCCTTTGACTCTGTGCTTCACCATTTTCTCTGACGTATAGGCCGTGCCATCAGACCATTCACATTCTGTGAATCAAAGTGGTTCCAAGGATGAAACCCAATAAATCAACGGTTGGCGATGCAGCCGAAGAACTAGGCGACAGTGAATATACCAATGATTCAGCTCCGTTCATTTGATAAGAGGAGCCGAAGCAGACGTTCTCCTTCCGCGGTGTTGAGCCAGTCTGTCCTCTTCTCCGCGCTTTATCAAAGAACCCAACATTCTTACTACTAACATAATTTATTGAATCCCTAAACTTCCTCCAGACGTAGCTGGATTTACGCCAAAGTGGCCTAGCTATGTCGCTCATCAATTCCAGCGGCAGCTAGAGCAGGTAGCACAACGATTCTGGCAAGCTGCGGAGCGAAGAATTGGAAGGCTGGACGCCCGATGCGTACCGTCGTACCAGAGGCCTGGAAAATGAGAGTCAAGGTCATCACCATCGTAAATATAGCCTATTTTTAAAACGCTTTTGGCAATCATGTTCAAATTTATAAGACTGTGTTGGGCCTAATGGTAAAGTGTACAACATATCATTCCAAGGTCTTTATTCCCAGATCATCCTTCCCTTAATTACAACACCTACAACTAAGATTTATTATTAAGGGAGCCCGCAATTAAGTTCCGTACCCCTTTCAGTACGCCGTACCGCCTGAACCTCCCGTCCTGCAAAAGCTTCATTCTCGGAACCGGTATAGCTTATCCTTTTATCCCAAGGTTTGATCCCTTATACCCGGCTTAACCATGTTGTACAGACTCTACGCACCTAGTTCGACGTTGTCGGCGGTACAAGGACCTTTACGTTGTGCTCGGCATTTTCTGGGACCATCCCAAGGCTTTGCGCCCAGGGAAATACATAAGGGGGTGAAGATAGCCACTACTACGATAATGGCGTAAGGATTCACTACAGCCATCCTCGGCCACTCGCGAGAGTTCCTCCGTTGTTGTGGGAGTAGCGGCGGACCGTGGTCTGTTTGGTGTTGCAGTAAGAATGTCGGCGGTAGTTAATTAGTTAGGAGACGACTATTACCTAGGCGGCAATGAGGACCTACTTAAGCGTATGCCCTGGCCAGTGCAACAATCTCGGGATACGGCCTTATGACGGGTGTAGGTTCGTGTATAACGATTTCAGGGCGTGATGTTAAGCTCTAAGGAGGGCAAGAGAGAAAGAGCGGGCAATTATATATGGCTCACCATGAGGCCATTCAACGGTTATGAGGCAGCACCATTCTAGGGAAGAAAGTGATGAATCAAGGGCTAGTGATACAGCTAGGAAGCCAGGCCAGGACGAGCTCATCGATAATTCAGTTTCGGACATCTGACGAGAGGAGCCGAGGCAAGCGGTCTCTGTTAGCAGTAGGTGAGCCTGTATGATCTCTCCACGACATGTTTGTCAGTGAGACATGGTAGGTATGAGAGCACAACCTTAGCCAGGAAGCACTGAGCGCGCTATGCCTGAGAATAGACTTCCCCAATACGTGGATGTTGGCTTTTTGTTCTACGTCCCGCTGATAGTCGAGTTTACACTGATGGCATTCCAGATGAACACTGCGTAATATCCTTGTCTACACCATGTAACTGAAGAATATAGAATGATTCATCGCAGACAAGAGTAGCTATCTCCTTACTACCAGCACCGTCGGACTGGGTGTCCGACAGCCGAGGTAAGGGTAACAGTGGCTGTGTGTGTAGCTTTCGAAGGGAAACAATGATCTTCAGAAATGTGAGACCAGGTCAACCTTTAACGGTATCCGCAACTTGATATTCCAGCAACCTTTCAAAGTCGGAATTATCACTGCCCCACAAAAACACTACTAAAATCTATTATGGAGGGCGCCCGTAATTGAGTTCCGTGGCCCCTTTTCTCCGTACAGGGTCATGAGTAGCAGTGGGGGGCCCGAATGGTTTAGACTTCCCGCCCAGGCAACCAGGAGGTATGTACAGCGAATACATGTTGAGCAATCAAGTGGTGGGGGGGACAGAACTATACATTAATTTAGCCCGGCCCGAGACGGTAGAGGTTGGCGAAGAACCCACGTCTAGAATTGTTACGTGCGGGATCGAGAGTCCCCATTATCAAGTTTACAGACCTCTATGGACCGCTTCCCCTTGCAGTCGATTATCTCATGGGCCGACTACGGACCCTCCGCTTGATGTCAAACTCGTCAGTGCGGGTCAGAGGGTCTAGGGTACGAGTATTCCCCTTCTTGGCTGTAAATGCAAACACTGGCGCCCAATGCATAGCAGCTAGTCAGCCTTACAGCCAAGACAGACCAAGCTGCTTCTTCCTTGAATTCCCAAAGCAACACTTCTCCTTATCGCTCCACGTTCCCTTCGCGCCCTCGCTCGATCAGACGACCGTGATTAACCCTTCTTCTTCCCCTTCTGCGTCATCTTGCGGAAGGCCTCGAGTCCACTAGACCCGATAGGACGATGCTCGGGGCCGCGCGACGGATCAAACGTGCTGCGCGGTGCGATAGTGTACGAAGACGGCAGGCCGACGACGCGGGCGCGGTTGCTCTGGGTCGCCGGGGCGAGGATACGCTCGCGCTCGGCGTCGCGGACGGTCTGGCTCGCGGGCCGCTGGGTGAGGGTGAGCTGGCTGCTTCCGCCCGTGACCTGGCGGAGTTTCGCTGCCCTGTGTGTTTGTTAGTAAAAGAGCATTATGACCTGAAAAATAGTAACGGGGGCGAACGTACTGATAATCGAAGTCGCGCGTTTCCACGTGACGCTTTTTGTAGTCGTCGGTGCGCTTGAGGATGGGCCGGCTCCACTCTCCCAGCAGACGCTCGGCGATGCGCTTGATGCCGACCTCGGGCCTCTTGCTCTTGGTGTAGAAGAGAACGACCTTGCCGATGCCGCTGGACAGCAGTGTGTCCTTCTCGATGGGCAGGCGTGACAGGGCCGTGAAGATGTCGCGTTGGATATTGTAGGCCGGCAGGGAGCCGTCGTTGAGCGGCTCGAGGAAGAACTTGACGTGTTGCAGGAAGTTGGTGTCTGGGTCGATGACGGCCGCCTGATTCGTGTTGCGGTTCAGCAGCGACATGACCTCCGGTAGCAGCTTCAGCTTGTGTACTGCCGGCTGACCCTCGTCGCGCGCCTCATTGTCCGCCTTGCACGCCTCCTCCATGCGCAGCTTGAGATCGGCGATCTTCTCGTCCAGCTCATCTTCGAGATCCTGAACGAATCGTTAGCAGTCGGTAAACAGTAAACCATAGATATCCATCGAATGCTGCACATACAACTTCGTCCTTCTTCTTGCGCCTTTTGGTGGGCTTCTTGACCTCTTTCCTCGCAGCGCGCTCGATGGCTCGACGTCGCCTCTCCTCGGGCGTGAGATTCTCCTCGTTCTCGGGCTCGGGTGAAGGCTTCTCGCTCTCTGCGGCTCCTTTCCGTACACGCTTTGAACTCAGGATCTCTCCATCGGGCACATCCTCTTCCCCATCTCGCGCGCGCTTCTTCTGCCGCCTTCCCTCCTTAGGCTTCTTCGTCGCCGTGCCTTTTCTCTTTCCCGCCTTGAGCGTCCGGGCGACATCTTCGTCAATCTCGACCGGCCTCTCTTCAATACGGACGGCATTGGCATCGTATTCGTCGAACTGATCTTCGTCGATCTCCGATAGGGCATCTGAGTCTTTGTCGGAGTCGCCGGCTGCGGCTGCATCATAGTCGCCAAGCTCCTGTTCTTTGGGTTGCTCGACTTCTTCTTCATGGAGGCTCTGGGCGGGCGGGAGAGTGTCCACAGGAGTGTCGTCGTCAGCCATTTCGACGGCGATGATGGATTTTCCGACACGGCACCACGTGAAAAGAATGAAAGGTAGGGAGGGGATTGCTAGGGGAAACTAGAAGTGAACGAAGAGAAGATGAGGGTAGACCAATCGCCACGAATCGCCACGAATCTGATGAAGGACACGATGCACGCGAGATTCTGTCTCAAATAACGGATGAATCGTTCGCGTCGGAAACTGCTTCCTTAGCGCCTTAGGCGGCCGACAGTAAATAGATGATGATTGTTTATGTTCCGATTCAATGTCAATTACGAAGAGGCAAGTTGGAAGTGATAAAGTCCGAAGTGCTGCTTATTGAAATATCAGCTTATTGAATACGGATATGCATGTACGCATGCCATCCCATCTCTACCGTCAACTGGGCGCCTTTTTTATCTGGTCTAAGCGTGTGAAGTACCATGTATCACGTACCACGCTAAAGGTCGCGCGTCAGCCTCATCGGGGAGAGGTGGATACTATATGTGGAGATGGAGGCTTGTAGCGTGGCGAGTGAGTTTGTTTACTTGAGGCTGATGGTTGCTTAGAACAGCCAGTAGACTAAGGGGAGAACTTGTCCCAGAGTTTGTTCACGAACTCCGATTAATTGGAAGGAGCTCCACCATTCGCAACGTTCCCCGAAAATGCCGGGAGACAGCGAAACCACGGTTTTTAAGGTCAACGTCGCTCCTGTCGCTCATTTGAAATTCCATTATTGACATCAATTTTTTCTTTCTCTCGCCAAACTGTGCTTTAATTTAAAACCAGGGTTGTTGGCCGTCGTCAGAAGCACAGCGATGGAGAGGCGAACTTTTGAAGCGCCCATGGATTGGGAATATCAGAACCACGGCCCCATGGATCCCTCGAGTCCCTTTGTACAGTCGACAAGACGGCTACAACAACAGAAAAGTGCGTGCATCCCTAAGTAGCACGGTTTTATCTTCAACTGTTTCTCGGGAATACCTCACTGACTCCTATCGCAGATGTTTTTGGCTCGTCTAGCAACTTCAACACATTCGGACAGAGCAATCCCTTGAGTCGCACACAAAACACGCCATCCGCCTCAAAAGCTCTACTATCAACACCATCACAACCCGCCTCCATATTCTCTACCTCTCATTTGACTAGGACAGCTACGGCGCCGCCGTTCCGTAACCCGGCATTTACCACGCCGAGGAAGCCCTTCGATACAGAAGCCCTCTCCGAAATTTCTCCCGCCGAATCTAGTCCAGCCGCTACTGACGTCTCGGACTTCGCTGACACCCCCGAGAACGACCGCTCATACAACTTGGATAAGTTGACCATGACACCGGCGAGCGTGCATAGGAGCAGGCATCTGCCAAGCAGGAAGCAATCCGCCAAGGGCGAGACCAAGCCCACCGTCTTTCCCAACAGAGATAAAGTACGCAAGAGAAAACGTTACAACGACAACAAGGACATTAGCGGCTACCGTCTGCCATATCGCCAGCACGACGAATGGGAGGAATCCGAGTACGATTCGGACGAGAGCACGACTGAACCGGGCCGGCCCGGCCACGAGCCGAGGAGGAATCGGTCGAAGGACGGCTGGCTGGGGAACTTCTTATCCGTCATCCAGCGCCATCCTCACGCCCCGGCTATCATGTCCTATTGGCTGAATACTCTGTTCAACTTCGTCATGGTGCTCGGATCGTTCTTCTTGATGTGGACTATCTGGTCCGGATTCCGCGACGATTTCCTGACGGCAAGACGAAGAGTTCAGGACGACGTCCTCGCCGAGATAGAGAAGTGTACGTCGAACTACAGAACAAACAAGTGCGCCCCAATCGAGCAGCGCCTCCCCGCGATGTATCAACTGTGTGACGAGTGGTACGAGTGCATGACGCAGAGGGAAGACCCTGGCAGGACGGTGCGCACTGCGATCAAGGAAATGGCAGAGATGCTGAACAGCGCCGTGGAAACGCTGCATTGGAAGACCCTGGTAAGATAACCGTACCCCACCCACCATACCCTGGCCAACTTTTCGTGCTAATCATACGTGGAAAACACAGATAGTGCTGGGCGTCCTCCTTCTCATCGTGCTCTTCAGCGGCGCATCGCTCGTCAAGAGCGCCGGCAGCGCGGGTGACTACCTCCGCCAGCCGCCGCCTCCTCCGCCCGCCCCGTTCCCCTCAGCGTATCAGCACCACCCGCACTCGGCGGACCGCATCGCATGGGAGCAGCTCGCACCGCAGACGCCGCGCCACTTCAACCCGCGCCACCTGACGCGATTCGGTAACGACGAGACGCCTGACACGGACGCGTCGCCGGAGCCCAGCTTCCGGGCCTTGACGGCGCCGCACACCCCGGGCACGAGGCGTGGCGGTAGTCCAACGAAGCTCGACAGGCTTCTCAGGGAGAGGGAGAGGGAGCGGAGTCCGACGAAGAGTCGCAGTCCCACGAAGCGGTACTGATGTGGCTGTAAATCCCCGACCTGGGTGTTGTCTATGTCTGTTGGTTTTTTCTTCGTATGTGTAGAATAGGACTCTGGGGCAGGATAGCGGGGGGGGTTTCGCTGGGAGGAAACACAAAAGCCGCACGGCGGGCGTTCGAGTGGGACTGTCCAGATTACATAGGTATCATATAATGCATGGATTACGTACACGTACGGGTGTTACGACCATCTAGCTACGATACCCCGGACGGTACCTAACGGCTGCCTCTCCTTTGCGCAGTGGGACCTCTCATACGGTACGTCCGCTAATAGACCCTACGGGATCACAGGGTGCGGAACGTGCGCTCTGTTCGGAACCATAACCAGCAACTTACAAGCCTTCACGTATTACAGAGCACAAGAGTCTACTTATCTACGCTGCCGAATACAGCCCTCACGGCGGGATGATACCACCGTACATATATAGGCGAGCATTGGCATTTGACTTTTGTCGACGAGGGGATCGATCTCCATCAAGACTGATTGCCAAGTTTTGGTGTTCGAGTGCGACGAACTTTTACCAATATCCGACGGAGGGCCATAAGGCGTAGCGCTAACAATTTTTTCTGAAGGTGGGCAGCTCCCAATTTTTATTCGCCCACACTAACCAATCAACTTCGGCAGGAAAAGCTACCTTTAGCCACACCTTATCTCGCGCTATGATACAAGTACCAACACCGGTCGTTATTACAAATCGCTACATCACATTCCGCACAACGAGACGTTGTCCATCGGGCTCGCTGCCGATTCACAACACTATCACCTGCAACCTAAAGCCCTAATTGCCGCGTACCACGATAAAAGTGCCCTAAATAAACCTGATACCTTAAAACGGACTTCCCTGAAACCCTATGGTACTAATTTACAGGGATTTCCATATTACCAATACGGAATAAGCTCCTCGAAGTTTTCTGGCGACCGTTAAAAAATGACTCGAAATGTTGAATACTTTTATCAATAAATGCTTTTCGAAAAAACGCAACGCTTCCGTAAGTTTTCCATAATAAATTCCCTTATTTCTGTAAAAGGAAGCAATTATTAACGATAACGTAAGGCAAGAAATTATACATGAAAACTTACGTTATGTCGAAAATTATAATCCTATTTAAATTTAAATTTTCGCTAATTACCAAAATTAACGCCGTTTATATTAAGATTATATTTATAAGCAATTCGAAATATTATAATAGTTTTTTCCGCCTGATTTTCGAAAATATTACGGGCAAAAATTTTGTATTTACTTTTTACTTTAGGCTTTTTCCGAATTAATAAAATCCGTTCTTTTGCCGTCTACCTAATATTAAAAAATAAAGCGATAAAATTATTAGCTTAAATAACTTAATTTATTTTATTATTAAACGTTAAAAATTCTATAACTTAGTAATATAACAAAGGAACACCTTTAACTTTTTTCAAATCAATAAATTATTTCGCTATTTTACTTTTTTTTCGAGCAATTTTTATTACTTTTAATTAGTGAATTATTTTATTATTTCGAACTTTTTTCGGGCTATACCTGGTATTGCCAGTTCTTGTTTACGTAATTACAAAAACAGTTATAACGAAAAAAAATTATTAAAAAATATATAATACGGAAAATTATAAATATTTCGAAACTTATTTACAAAATAAATTATTATACGTTAAATTAGATTTAATAAATCGTTGTTTTTTCTGTCGATTTTTTTAATTTTTAATCATAAAACGTTTATAAGATTGCCGCCTTTGCCTGGATAATAGCTTATTTATAATACGAATAACCTATAATAAGCCAAAACCCAGGCTTTAAAGCCGGTATTATTAGCTTTATTCGAGATCGTGGTATTAAAAAACGATTTGCCGTTATATCTTACGATATACTTATTTATATTAATATTAAACCTGAAAACGTAAAATTTAAATACTTTTTTATATTTATTTAGCTTATTTATTATAACATTCGAAAACTAATTTAAGTTAACGTTTTTAATTTCAAATCCGAAACCGGCGATAAATAACTTATTATCGATTTCGAAAAAAAAGTTAATAATCGAGTAATACGATAAAAAGCTTAAATTTATCTAATACGAAGCGATTAACGTTTTTTTATAATTATATATATAAATTAAAATAAAAAAACAAATATAATTTTTTAATATACGTATCGTATTATTAATAACCGCAGAAACCTGGCTTTTTCTTTTTTTATTTGGGCTTATAATTATTTATCTATTAAACATATTTATTAATTAATTAAAGTAATATAAAAAAGAAAAATAACCTTAATAAAGTAAATAATAACGGCCTTATTTAAATTTCGTATTTATCGATAATTAATAATTTAAAGTAAATCCTAATTACCGAATTAAATGGCGCATTAAAGCGAAAAATGCCTTTATTTATAGAGTTTTTTTTATACGTATTAGGGTTCAGCTATATAGCTAAAATTTGTGATTCTATTTTAACGTCTGCAGCTTTCCGTTTCGGGCCCATTTTTGGCCTGATTTTATACCGAAAATTGGCAGGAAACCTGGTGTTAAACGAAAGGAAAAAACAGCAA
>QJNS01000522.1:0-19302 GCA_004154925.1 Monosporascus cannonballus
CTTGGATTCGAAGCATCTTAACTACCGCCATCATATCAGTCAAGGTGATTGAGTCAGAAGGCTTGGTCGCCGCCATCGTGATTGCTGTCGGTAGGGTTTGCAATGGGTACCCAATGGGTACCCACGGACTACCCACGACCGTGGGTGGGTAACCGTGAGTGGTGTTGGCGTTTTCCCAAAAATACCCACGACTACCCACCCACGGGTACCCGTGGGTATTTTTGAACGCGTACTAATCTGCGTACTAATCCGTATTTCCGTTAAAATATTCGCGCATATGGAGCTACGCATTAAAACGAAATGGTTAACCAATAAAAATTTCCATGTCCCACTTATATCGGGGACGTTATCGATATTATGGGTAATTTGGCATTTTGGGTACCCCCGAGTGGTTAGTCCGTGGGTAATTTCATTTTACCCACGCATCCCTGTTAACCACCCACGTAAATTTTTACCCACCCACGGATACCCGTGGTAGGAAATTTTAGCGTGGGTGGGTGGGTAGTGCAAACCCTATCTTAGCGCGAACATAAGTCCAGCACGTTCGTTCGTTATTTCCGGTTTCTGGCAGGAATGCGACGCCCACAATACCCTCGAAGTCTTTAGGATCCAGCATACGGTACATTCCCTGTCTCTCTTGAATGTTACTTGTTTTGTTCGACATGTTGTAGGCCTTAGCTTTTGCGTCGTCGACCTCATAAGCCATCCTAACACTGAGCTTATTAGGCCCGTCAACATCATGAAAGTATTTTAAGCCGTTGTACCCCATCGCTTGGGCACCACGTCGAAGGGAGGACGAATGGGCCAAAATCCCGAGCTCTTTATAAACCGCGTCATCTGTGCCGGCATCTTGCATAGTTACGTCCTCTGTAGCATTATTCCTGGAACCTCCTTGGGTAAATTTTTCTCGAGCCGATTTGGCTTTAGTGGGGTTGGCTTAAGTGGGGTTAGCTTAAGTGGGTTTAGTTTGAATGGGCTTCTTTTTAACGTATTCCTTAGGCAGCTTTAGCTTATCGAGTCGCTTCCGTAAAGGCTTCATGAGAAGCTCAGTCCACGCCTCTGGCCATTGATAAAGACCTCGCCTCCTAGTTTTCTCGAAGTAATCCTGCAGCGCCTGTATATCCTGTTGCACTTGTTAAGGTTAAGTCACCCCGAGCTTATAAGTTATCGCAATTGTCCGTTGCGTATATTGGCAAGCTAGTAATTTATAAGTAAGTACTATAAACATGTTAATATTGGGCATATTATTCGTTCGATTATCCTCCATGATAACCTTATTATATCGATCTAAAGCCTTGGTAAGCTCAGCTGCTTGGACAGGGCCGTCGAGATCCTTGAAGAATGGCCTAATAATCCTATCGCCCATATTAGCATGCAGTTTCTGTACTTTGTTCGAAGGACGTAGATAATTCTCTTCCTTATCGTCTTCGCTGTCTGATTCGCCGTAATCTTCCATTACGTCATCACTATCACTGCTTTTATCGAACGCACCAGGAGCAAAGACCTCGTCGAAAGTATCCACGTCATTGGGAGGGGGATTATTCTTAAGAAAAGTATCGTGTTCCTTACGCTTCTGCCGGTCGCAAAGGGCATCAGCCGCGGAGTTGATAACTTAGTATTACTCAGCCCGAGTCCTGTCTAGACGGGAGCTGGAACGTACCTTTAATGCACTTCTCCGCGGCTTTATCCTTGTTTCGGTCCGGATGAATTTTAAGCACAAGTTTCTTTTGGGCTTTTCGGATCTGGCCTTCGTCGTCATTCTGTTTTATACCAAGCAGTTTGTAGAATGACGCTTGCTGTTTTATCAGTTTTAGTATGCAAGTTATTTCCTTCCGCTTCTACTAAGGGCTATAGCCATTCTTGGACTTGCTCTTGTCGTCTTCCAAGGCCTTGATGATTGCATTGCCAATGGTATCCATAATAACGTTACCATTGGACTCGATCAATTTGCTGATCTCTGTCACCTCTGTCTCAGAGGGGTCAGACGTTCTCTCCTTCTTGATTGCCTCCAGCACCTCGCTGAAGATGGTAGCTCGGCTACTATGGTCCGCCTTCAACTTAGCAACCGTCGACCGAGCCTCATCTAGAGTTTGCTGTTCGAGTTTTAATCGTGCACTGGCAGCTTCTCGTTCCGATATTGTCTTTAAGGCTGCGTGTAGTTCTTCCTGGGGCTCTTTCGGTGGATTATGAGGTGTGCTTGTCAGTTGTTTCGGGTGGTCACCGGCAGGAGACTCTTGTGGGGGGTTTTGAGCCTTCGCCATGGCCATCGGTCTGCTCCGGCGGGGGCTGGGACTCTTTCTGTTCATTATGAGGTGTGTCTGTCAGTTGTTTCGGGTGATCACCGGCAGGAGACTCTTGCGGGTCTTCTTCGTCCTTTCCTTCGTATGTCGGTTTGGACACAGACACTAAAGTCCCCGAGAGGGAGTTAAAATCAAAAGCCATGGCTGCGATAATAAAACCTGGTACAGGGCTTGTTTCCGTTGCTTTCGTTCGGCGAGCCTTTATAATGCTCGCTTTTTAAAAATATCATCCCCTTTGGGGGGTTCCAGTACGAAACCGGACATCGTCTACTTGCGGCCTCCCTCCTGATCAAAATAGGATTGAAAGCTTTCCGGGCATCTCGACCATAAAATCAGCCAGTTATCTCCCGTGACGAAGACGATATGCACGGCGGATCTTTGTCGACATTAGGCAACGTCAAGAAGAGCATTATGGTGCGTATCCTCTCCCGTATCGCGATAGTAGCTTGCTAAGACAGGGAAGGAATGCAAGCGAGAGTCACCCAATGCCGAGCCGCAATCCCCTCTCTCGAGTAAAGTTTTAACCCGTCAAACTCTAGGTTCACGATTGTGTGCTACTCGGTTGGCTTGCGAGGAAGTATGTAAAAAGGTTCAGCACCTCCATGACGAACATGGCAGTCTTGTGCGGGAACAGCAAGCCCATATTGCCAATCTCCAGGCCATGTCAAACCAGCAGCACCAGGAAAATGAGATCCTTCAAGCCAAACTCCAAGAGCAGCAGACAAACTACAACCTAGTAATCGGCGACATGTTCCGCATTTGCGAGGAAAAACAGCGGATTTTAGAGGAACGTGACGAAGAGCGGTTCGAGAAGGAGTTCAACAGCATGATCCTTGCTCAATACCGAGACGAAACCACAGAGAAGCAAAATATAATTGAAGCAAAAGATGCAGAAATTGGAGCATTGGTGGAGGAATCGACAAGACTGAAGGCGGAACTCTACTCGATGCAGAATCAACGCTCTCATTATGATAACTGCATCAGGAAGGCGCCATCTGGGGTAAAGATGGACGGAGGCTTGGTAATGCAAGGGAACCTTGACGTACCGACCCTGAAGAAGCCGAAGAAGCGGCGCAGGCGTAATGGCAGGAAGGGGGCTTGTTAGTACGCTGGGCGATTACAGCAACGCTTACGTGTGCCCATAGCAGGACTATGAGCCATGAGAATATATGCGTCTTAGTGTGGTAGACTTTCTTCTGCCGGGAATTGATTTGCTCCGGCCAGAAATGTACTGCGACTGCTTGAATGAGTTATACTATTCTCCATGTGCTGGCCGCTTTTGTCCTGCATCTGTGCCCTGCTTAACCTGTACTTAACCCCGCCGCACATTACCCCACATTAATTATTTAGAGGGGCTTTCAAGTACCTTACGGCCCGCCGCCCTGGCACCTATCTATCCCCTGTGAGAAATATGAACCGCCTAAAAGAGCCTTGTCAGCAGGCTGTCGCCAAAGGGCACGGGTGTGCAGCTGCTCCAAATGCCATTCAGGAGAGCGTTGAATGCCTAACAGAGCCCACCCCGTCACTTCAAGAGATGATCATATTCGCAGAGCGCGAAGCTAGTGCTTACAAGAAAGAACTCGCATTCTGTAGGGAGGCTATACGATTAGGCGATCATTTGCAGGAGGATGCACGATACATGAAGCAACTATTACGAGTCGCAATATGTAGCTTCCGCAAAGGCATAAGAGATGTCGAACAGAAGAGGCGACATAACCGGACGCGAGAACAGCGCATCGACCGGGAAACCCACCAGTCCTCTCGTCCTGGAGATCCAACCATCACAAAAGTACACGAATCTTCAACGGCTATAGATGCTAATCAGAACGACCTAGAAGCTCCAAATACGGTGTCATCTGCTTTACCACTTAAAGAGAACATCAGATTGAAGGAGCAGGAGGTGCATCATTATAAGAAGGAACTTAAATTTGATAAGGAGGTTGGACGGTTGGGAGATCACCTCTTAAAAGACGTTCAATACGTGAGAGAACTATCGCACCTTGCAATCTGCAACTTCCGTAAGGGCTTGCAAGAGGTAGAGCAGGCGAGGCGACCAAACTGGAGTCCCGGACTTGAACGTGGCAGTCGGATAACATGCGGACACCACGTCGCCCGGCAAACAGACTCGCTATCCCCTACCAGAGCCATAGACCGCCCTCCTCCCCCTCGCCCCATCGAGCAAGCCATCGCAAAGGCGAACGGATTTTCAATTGCCATAGGTGCCATTCGGGAAAATCTCGAATCTTCCAAGTTGGAATCTGCCTTATCACTGAAGGAGATGGTCGCAGTAAAGAAGCAGGAGGCTGGCGCCTACCAAAACGAGCTGATATTTTGTAAGGAGGCTATACAACTTGGGGACCGTCTATTACAAGGTATTCAACGCGTGGAGGAACTATTACAACGTGCAATTAACAACTTCGACGGGGGCAAGGGAGATATGGGTCAAGAAAGGCATCAGACCTGACTCACTGGGCTTATTGTTCTGTCTTAGCCCTAATGGTGCAGTCCCTATATGGGAACTACATGCAACCACATCAGGTATCGCTTTCTCTCGCGGTATCGCTTTCTCTCAATTACAGTTACTTTTCTATGTACGAGGTATCACTACTTTTTGATCGGTAGATAAATGCACTCCTTTAGTCACAAATACTTCTGTATAATCAGGGCCTCATACGGCAATATTGCTAAAATTTTGAAACGTCCCAGTAAGGTTGGAACTGGGAGATATCCTAGTATACAATCTGAATAATAAGATTATCAGGCCTCTTAGAAGAGCAACTAAAAGAGTAAAGGCTAAACGAGGGATTACATTAGTATCTTACTGATAGAGGTTTACTTTAGAAGATACAACTCCAGAGAAAACCAAAGAAATTCAAGCACCAGTCCCCCATCCTTCTTTCCCCGGAGTCCAGGGCTGGAAATCTAATCTCTCCAGGTGGATGTTTTTATCCCAGACGTCCTCTATCATGATGGCTCGAGTCGTCGCCGGGTTAGTGCATATTACTCAGGGGTTAGCGGATACCAGGAAATCACAGCATCAAACATATAAGAAACCAACGTTCCCCCTTTGCGTCGCTTTATTTCTGAGGTAATGAGCTTACCGGGACGCATTTTTTCGTAGCATAAAGTAATGCGGGCGTGATTCCCGATTTGTTTCACGGACCCTTCCGATGCTTTCGGTAACAGAAAACGTCCCCGAATATATAGCCGCATGTCGAGGATTTGCATATGTTGTTAAACCATAGTTAAATAAATATTTTCTGATAATACTTACATAATTTTTATCTAGCCCAAGCATCTTATCCATCCAGGCTTTCACCTAATACCGATATTCTATGGGAGGTTAGCGTGAGTCGGAGCCGGTATGTGTAGAGCCGCTTACCCTCTGCACTTAACTCCCAGAACAAAGCAATTCTTTGTACCTTTGCTCGGCGTTGTGAATATAGGTCGAGCAGCTCCTTGATGTATGGTAGTTGGCCTGCGATACCGATATCAGTGGCAAATAAGAGGACTGTTCCGTATTGACCGAGTGGTAGAGTCCTGCCGTAGGGGCCCTCGATCAAGGCTTTGTACTCATGCTGCCTGTGCGTCAGAAGCTTCCTAGTGAAGCCTCGCCGGGGCTGGGTGAGCAGCACGATCACTTGTCGATCAGTCGTATCCGTATATGTCCAGCAGACTTGGAACGGGTGAAACTCAAAGGCTGAAAGAGCCGATAGACCCCATAAGCTGAGGTAAATAAATTGCCCTGCCGCAAACTCCCGTCGGCGCGCCATTCGTACGCGAATCTCTACACTGTCGCCCAGTTTCCGGACAGTGGCCTTACTTTGGCCCTTACGAGATGCGCTCGAGTAGGCGATATTGAGGAACCTGAGAAGTTTGGCAGAGACGAAAGTAGCACAGCAAAGCAAAAGGTACAAACGGGGTCTCTCATGAAATGGAGACGAGGGGAGATGAAACCATAGCGTAACCATAGTTGCCGAAGCTAATAACGTATGAAAGTTAGAGAAGAGCTCGAACATCCAGTGTTGAAGAAGGGAGGATACGGCGATTGCTCCGATAAAACAGGATGCCTGAGACGCCGTTAGCAGGAGTAGTAGTAGTAACGTTCAAACACTTACGAGAACTCCAGCAACGTCTCTTAAGGGTTCGTCCGTTTGTATTAGGGCAAGAACGGTATGTAAAACGATTTCAACGGTAAATATAGCCCCAAAACATGCGTGAAACTTAAAGTAGCGATCATGATGAATACCGCAGATGCTGGCAACGTAATTCATGTGCGCCCCCCAGGATAATGGTATAAGATTGATAAGGGTTACGTGCCCAAGGCGTCTTACCACCTCACTGATGTTGCCATTCCGGACACCGATGTACAGTCCGTTCACAACAACGAATGAACAAAACAAAGCTGCCTCGTATCTCGATATGAGCGCCTGGCCAGGCAGCCAGGTGAGAGGTAAGGGACTGAATAGGAAGTTGAGGCGATGGCCAACCAGCTGGAATACAATGACCGCCCCTATGCAGGCTCCGTAGTACGCAGTTAGTTCCATGAAGGGCGAGATCGTGGGTAGAAACCTCGACCCGTGGTGAGGAGAAGGGGGGGTGGTCCTCCTCAAATGGCCAGCTGGGCTTTGACTCGTGGACGGATTTGTCCACATTGCATTCCGGAATCGGACGTGAACGGAGGTATTAAAGTCCTCCCTCTGGCTTTAAAGCGCACTTCCACGATGGTGACCAGCTCAGACGTTAACAAGCAGGTGAGCGCTGACACCATGACAACACCGGACAACACCATCGCCGCCGAGTCTCGCAGGGCTCAGACTCGCCACAGAATATTTGGCACCATCATTCACTGGCTTTATCTTGCCGGTTGCATCATGTTTCCGGGAGCGTTCGAATATCTAAACAGGTTAGGTGTTATCAACAGCTCTGCGATAAAGAAAGTGGTGCAGTTCGCTACCCGCAACATCCCATTCCTTTATGTCGCCACATTTTCAGGCTTGCTTAGTGGCCTTGGGCTAGTCTGGTTATGGTGGACCATTAGATATAATTACGTGTGGCTAGCCTGTCGTATATTCTTGTAGGTCAACTCGCGTGGAAGATACGGACTCGGCTAAACTACCCAGTGCCCTAATGTACGCAAACCGTTGATTGTCACACAACGCTTGCTGTCTACCGATGGATGGCGTGGTTCGTTGTCGGTGCTTTTTCTTTTTACTATTTCCCCTTCAAATTCGCATTGCGACCGATGATCAATGGGGGCCGGTTGGGAGGTGTAGGCGGTGTCCGCATTCAGGATGTAGTAGCCATGCTTCATTTTGCTAGGCAAACGAATAATAGCAGAATAAACTTGGGGTGATTACCCCGCCTTTTTGCGCGCTGGAATAGGTCTTCTGTAATCAATCACAGTAGCGCTACTGCAAGCTAATCGTTAAATTAGCACCCCTAAATCGGCCTAAAGATATCCAATTATGGATTGAATGTGGCCAAAACGCGCCTACCCGTCCTTGCTGAGGATGATGGATTTGCTGTGAACTACTTGTGCCAATGTTAAATTTAGCCTTCAGCCTTGCAGCCAGAATAAGTACGGGAGGCCGGCTTTGCACTTACGATAAATAACAGACAGAATAAAAGCTAATGCATTCAATTTCGGACCGGCTGATATATAATAACACTATTACGTACCCCGATTTTCAAAAGGATTTGCCGTATTAAATATCATCAGCCGCCTTTAACCAACTATATTGAGCAACATCTAATAGGAACCTTATTTCGATCCTGCCAGCGTTTCCGCATGAACCGAGCGGAACAACCTGTACACAAAGAGAATATGGTAGCCATGCATGTCTATCGTTCAATTCATTCCTCTGATAGGGCATGGTCCTTCCGCACGATGTCCGTCCACCAGAAGGCATCGCCTCGGTCGTCTTTTCGAAGCATTAGGAAAATGGTTCGCCGTTTCCGGGTTAAATGTTCTACATCTTTCGACACGTTCTACAAGAAGGTATTGCGGAGGAAAGGAACAGAAACAAGGGTAGGAGGAAAAGAAGACTGTTTCGACGACGACATCACTCTTTACTAGCCTTATGTATCGTTTAACAGTGTTTAGAAGAAAGGGGAAAGATAAGTTATATGGATAATGGTTATAGGGGGATTTGAATATATCTTGCAAGTCTCCTTTAAATACGTGCAGAATTTGGGTTTTTACAAATCAACGATAAATAATAGAAAATATTCCTCGCCATTTCCTAGGAAGTTGCCAACACTTTACGTAATCTGAGGTTTCCCATTTTTTACACCATAACCAACATAAAATCAAATATATACCCCCATCCCCCAGGCTACCAAATCTGATGGACACTGTTCATTTAAGAAGCGATTTGACACGATGACCAAAACCGCTCAATGAAGGTTTGAGCCCTATAGGGGGCGGCTGTTCGACTAGGAGGGGATAGCTCGTTGGAAGCTCTTGAGGAGTCGGTCCTGGAATATCTGGAAGCTCAGCTCGCCTGTGGATATTGTCTTGGCCAGCCGGGAGCTCAGAGTATTGGGGAGGAGGATCGAGGGTTGAAGGCTCCCTCGAGCGCGCCGCAGTGGTCCTTGTGGAGGAGTGCGAAGCCCAATGATAGTTGCCTTGGTGTAGGTATTCAGATTCATCTGGATTCGGGAGATGCCAATAGTGATAATGAATATGCACATCTTGGGATTCCCGGCACCGACGGCAGACACCTTTGATCCGGCGATAGCCAGGCCCCGCGGGAAATCGCCGGTGGAAGCTCTCGGAGCGGGAATGACCACAGCTGATGCACTTGTGCCGATGTGTATGACCCATGATGAGATAAGTCCGCAATGCCCTGTCTAAAGGGGTAACGCGAAGAGAGCCTGGTGGATTAAGACGTCTTTAAATGATATTGAAGGCCATTTCTAGCTGCAAGGTATATCGCTTCGTCTCTTACCGTAGAAGACGGCCGTTTTTGGCCAATTACGAAAATAGGAGGCCGGAAGTGAATTACGACAAAAGGTAATTGTCTATTAAATATGGGATATATATCCCGGGAGAGATTCGTCGAAATTCACTACTTTGATATCATTAATAAAAGTGTTCGCGATGTTGCTCCCCTGTTCTCACTGGATCTGGTCTTCGGGGGGGGAAGCGCCCACCATCGCAGGGTCTCACCGCTTAGAGGACCTTACCTCCTCGCTACCCCCTCATGATCCGGCTCCAAGCCTCGTTTTAATGATTGGATGCCGCCGGCGACCAGCAGCATGCCGCGGCTCCAAAAGACGGCCAGCGGGCATATGTCTCGATTTTCATAATGCTGGCGAATTTCCTCTTTTGCTCGGCACAGCAATCCTCCACGAACAGTCTAAGATTAGGATCCCGTGTTGCCGCCCGACGCGAGAAAGTTGCCCTCCGGCGTGCACATCACAGGCGCAGGCAGACGCAGCCATATATTCTCACTTACTATACCCTTTCGTCGATGTCTTTTGCTTTTACGCGTACGGTAGGGAAGACTTGGAAAGCATTGCCAGACATTTGGCTATATGGATCCAAACCAGCCAGCCCACGCCGCGATCCAACCATCCCCCACAGATACTTATTGTGCTGGCCGGCAACCATTGGGAGCGGCAAGGGAAGACGATTTCGCGAAAGTTCGACACCCTTATCGGCGAGACAGCGACCTGTGCGCTAAACTCGTGCTTTTCGAAGGTTTCCTTCGTACAGCTGCCGCATGTCAGTCGTCTGCTCGCGGTACCCCCTTTCGTGATAGAACATGCTCAGACCGTCCGCCAAAAACGCCGAGAAGCGCACGCGTTATTCGCGGTACAACACCTGAATTCGTTATTTGACCGAGCGTTTAATACAGTAAACAGTTTTCCAAGCACTCCATTTGACTGCCTTTACGCGGCCAGGCAAGACTTTCCGGTCGACCCTAGCATGGTTACACATTTTGAAAATTTCATAAGACAGCTACCGGTAGCCCGTCAACTACGCGATTTCGCTGCACCAGTCGTTGCATCGACCATCGTTTTAGACCAGTACCCTCCTGGGATGCATTGTAAGCTTGGAAAAACCCTCGCCGGAACCCCAACTAACTTACCGAAGTTTTCAGGCCTGCGGAGGTATACCAGAAACTGTATAAAAATATCTGTCTTGAAATAGGAAAGATCGCATTCCAGAATCAGAAAGACCGTGAGGGCGGTCTTCTGCTTCCGAGCGCATTTTGCAGTTTGGTCGTAACCCACTTGGAGTCCTTCTTTATGCAACTCGTTAACGGCCAGTCTGCGACATCAGTCCACGGAGCCGTGCTTGCAAGGTATAAAGAGGAATGGCGCCGTATCCGGAGCAGTCAGTCCTGCTTCACTTGCTTCGTATCTGCCCCGCAATACGTGATGCGATGCGGGCATGCCATCTGCGAGAACTGTGTGCAGGCATGGGGCCAGTCAGAGCCCCCGGACCCTTGGCTTTTCCGTCTTCATAAGTGTAAGCTTTGTCAAGAGCAAGTAGATCTGGTCGTGCGAATTCGTCCTCCAACAGCAGGGCATGGCATTCTCTGCATCGATGGAGGGGGCGTTGGCGGCATCATCCCATCCACCATACTTGAACTTATCCAGGACCGTCTGGACCTACCGATTCCAATCCAGGAACACTTCAGCATGGCATATGGCGTTAGCGTTGGTAAGTGCTACTCTTACCTGTCACCTTCCGAGCTAATTGTGATTTGTAGGCGGTCTGGTTATTCTTGGCTTATACGAGAAAGGTTGGTCCGCGGCTAGTTGCACTTTTAAGCTGCAGACATTAGCCGAAGAAGCATTTTACAAACCTGCGCACCTATTTTCAATGCTGTTTTTTATACTGAAATGGATCCATCTCCTTCTTTTCGGTCACCTGTATTCGGAACGAGGAATAGAGAACGCCCTTAAAGGGGTGTTTGGGGATAAGAGGATAATGGCTCCATCGTACGCCACCGCCATTGGGACAAAGATTGGCATCCTAACCACGAGTATCGAACCGCCGATTACCTATCTCTTTACCAACTATAACGGAATCGGTGGCACGCGAGGTGGCTATGTCGTGCCCAGAGGCTGCGACCATGTCAGGACGTGGGAGGTGTAAGTATGCCGCGTATCCTACATAGGACCGCAAGATACTGATGGCGAAGCAGAGCCCGAAGTACATCCGCTGCCCCGATGTGCGTGCGCCATATGTCCTTTAGCTCGTAGCTGACGATGATCCAGGTTTTTCCCGCCTATCCATATACAGGAAGTCGGGTCACTTCACGATGGCGGCGTCCTGCGAAACAACCCTACGATCGTAGGCCTTTCAGAGTTCTCGAAGCTTACGGAGGGCGCTACACCAGACTTCGTGATAAACCTGGGCACTGGTTCGCCACCCGAGCCCAACATGCTCGCCGAGAGACCGAGGGGGTTTTGGCGCAGTGGTTGGCTGCCCCGCCTTGTCCGCGCCTATTTGTCCTTTTTGCAGGGCCAGAGGACTTGGAACGACGTCGTGTGTTTGGTTAAAAAGAGGCCTCGGGAGGACGGGTACTACCGGCTCGACATCACCCTAGAGGGCAGGATCCTCCTTGATGATACCGCATCAATGCCTTTGTTGAAATCACTTGTGCTTCAGGATACAAGTCTGCAGGCTATTACAGGGGAGCTTGCGCAGCGACTCTTTGCGGCTTTATTTTATTTTGAGTTAACGGCAGTCCCCGTAAAGTCGGGATCCCGGCTTCGTGTTCAAGGACAAGTGCTGTGTACACGGAAGGCGGGAGACCCGGCGTTGCCGAAGATTTTACGGCGCCTTAGACACTCTGTGATCTCGATTGATGGGAGGGAAAGACGATCTAGACCGGTAGCTGACGTCCATGGAAACATCAAGCTAATACTCGACTTTACCGCGGACAGTTGCATTAGCCTGGAGTTAAAGGAAGGTCGGTCCGGTTCATCCTTTCCCTTAAGCGGCTCTCCGTATACTATTTCTAGGTTAGTTACCCGTGGGGGTTTGGGGGCAACATTTGGTACCCGCGGTCATAAAAGGAGGGCGGATTGTGAGTTGCAGGAACGACCAACACAACGAATGAGGATTTGCTGAGATTGTTCCGAAAGCAATATTTAGATATGTGAGGTAGGTGTCAGCGCCAAGCAGAAGGCATATTTTGTCACGGGTAGGGCACGGTATTGTTTGCGGCGTTCGGAAGGTAACAAGGGAAACGGTTATCAATTGTCCCAAAAGGTTTTTCATGATGAACGTAGTTATTCAGGTACTTTGTAAGGCTTGCCAATGCGGACCATTGTCATCGCCAAACTACCAAGTTGACCTATCAGTTCGTTAGCTAGTGGATTCCGGCCCCTTTTTCGGCGTCGCGAGCCGGCTCCATCAGTAGTATACAGTAAATCGCCCGCTCCATATTGTCGCTGAGTGTGTCGGGTGATTCCCAAAGATAAGTGCAAACTATGAGGCCGCCATTTGAACAATAGGTCGTAACTGTTCCTCCCCCTCTAGCCTAGAAGCGGTAATTTAAGGCAGGCTTGCAGAGTGAAATCCATCTAAAAGGTTATCGCGCGGTTTGGCCGTATACGCCACCGCATACGCAAGATAGGGGCTCGCCTGCAGGAGCGATACGTTGCATGATGTAACTAGACTCCGGGCTTCCTTGTGCTTACGTCCTGTGCGTTGTAGGGAGAATAATAGACACAACTACGACAGAGAGAAAATACGGAAAGGGTGGAGGACACGTAGTATCCCGTGAATTATGCGCTGAAATGAATACATACACATTATCTACGCCTTACCATCGTCACAACAGAGGCCCGATAAGGCTCCTTAGTTCAGATGGATGCCTCGAGGGATATCCGACCAGGGCGCAGGCGGCTGCGTCGCCCCCCAAGACTGTCCGAGTAAAATCAACCCTAGTTCTAGTCAAACACCTCAGGTACTTTGCCGAAACTGACGCGTAATGGAACCCCCTCATATCCTAGTCGTAATCTGTATGATGTTGGGTAGTATTATTATTACTACCAAGAACAAGAAATAGCGCACGAAGAATCTAGCCTTCTTTTCCCAGGACCTTATTCCGTTCCTGATTCTTTTCCTCGTTGTTATCCTCTTAACATGGCACAAATCCGCCAGATTATACTTACTGGCTAACAAATGTATTTAAGTAAAGCTTCGTCATATTGCGCTTGTGACAGCTAAGTTATCGAGTGCGACAGGTTCCCTCGTTCTAGGACATAAACAGCCTCCCCTATGTCGAACCATCTTTTCGCCAAATATTATCCAAACGTACGAGTTTACTGCCATTCTTCTTACATTTCCAACCCCCTAATCTCGGAATCCACAACTCCTTAGCTTTATACTACCATGGCGACCACGCGCAAGCGACCTCGGCCGGAGATTGAGGAGACGCAAGCCGAATGCCCCTTTATTGTCACTTATCCCGATTCAAACGAGAGGAAGAAGAAGGCGAGGCGAAGACACAAGGAGCAAGATATGCCCATATAACGTTTCCCCTTTTCGCCTCTAGGCGGATTTGAACATCCTAACGGCAAATTGGATTGCCATTACCAGATTCAACCTTCCCAGAGATGGATTGACATGAAGCAATACAAGAGCTTCGTCCGTATGTAGGATCCCTCCCTGTACTTCGGTCCGGTATTCTCACAGTATCGCTTCAGTTAACCACGTTTCATATTATGAGGGAAATTTCATTTTCGTCGCTAATGGCTCGACCGTCAAACGGCAGAAGAAGTCAGATTCCGATTGGGTTGCTAAGATTCTCGAGATACGAGCAAGCGACGAGAGTCATATTTACGTCAGAGTGTATTTGACGTATTGGCTGGATGAGCTACCGTCTAGAACACAGGAGGGGAAAAGGACGATTCAGGGAAGGCAATCATATCACGGTCAAGACGAACTGATCGCTTCAAATCATAGTAAGTCCGGACATCTTTATCCTTGAATCTTCAGGAAGCGGCAAGCCCAATTAATTTCTTCTAGTGCAGGTTATCAGCGTATACAGTATTGCAGCATCGGCAACGGTTAACTACTGGGATGAGAATAAGGATGAAGTTCAGTCCGCCCTGTACTGGCGACAGGTGTTGGATGTTCGGAATATGAGGTTTTCGGTAGGTTTACTAAACCAAATACCGATGTTAGGGCCGTTGTTTTATATTTGCAAGTAGTTAATAATGTCCCCAGGTAGCCCAACCGCGCTGCAGATGCAACCGCCCCGAGAATCCGGACGAAAACTTAACTTGCTGTACCAACGAAGAATGCAAGGAATGGCTACATGATCGTTGCCTTATAGACGAGGCTTTATTGAAAACATACAAGCGACTCGGCACAAATAAGCCTCATAAGTCGGTGCCAATCAAGCAGGAGCAGGAGGAAGAGCCCAAACGATTTCTTAATCTGAACGAGTCTGGCGCTGCCCGGCACTCGATCAACGTGGATCCCGAAGAGCAGCGGACCACGATCAAACTTGTCAAGACGGAGCACTCGATGGCGGGTGCCGTCGCGTTTGGCACGGAGTCGAAGAAAGGGGGGCGGCGGCGTAGACGGAAACCTAGCGCCCCGGGCACTGCCAGGCTGTACGAAGGACTCTTTAAAGCCGCCATAAAGAGTGACTCTAGCGCGTTGGTTATCGAGATCAGCGATCTCCGTAATAACGTCAGGGGAGAGAAGAAATGGACAGGGTCGGTCGGCTGCCTTGTATGCGGACATCAGATCAATTAGGTGCGGCCAAGTAAAGCACAGATAGAACCGTGAAGATAAGACGGAACTGTCGCCAATCGCTACCTACTTAATATCATGTACTTCACCGTGGCCCGTTTCCACCAGGAATTCCCGTATCTCTGAGTCCGTCATTCTTCCGCCTTACGCCATCTAATGCCCAGCCAACAGTTCCTCCGTTGAGGCCCAGCTTATCCCCTCGTTTGAATGAATCGCAGTCTTATGATTACGGGATTATCATCATGTTTGACAAGTTGGGATCACTATGGGCCCCACTTCGTGCAAGGTGCTTGCGCCGCTCAGCCTAGGTAAACGCCCCCTTCTTTCCGCCGAAGCCAGGAGGCCTCGTTCATCGTTGCCTGCCTTAGTATCTTTACCAACCAGCTATCTACCGGGCCGCGCCATGAGAATCCTTTTCCTCAAGCGGGGGTATTACGCCCCTGGTCTCCCCGTGGTCGATGCTGAAGACTCCCACCTGGTAATAAACGTCAATTCAGGCCAAGAGATCATCCCGCGCTTTATATCTGCCTGACTGCTCCCATGATTCCAGAATGACTCTAGTGTTGCTTCCGGACCAAGCGACACCTCCGACACGGGGTGCACCTCTCACCCCTTTAGTTCTCAGATCAGTGACGCTTCTCCCCTCGCCCGGGTGCGGCGTGATCCGTCCAGCATTCCGTAATCGCTAGGCGCGTCAGGAATGGGCCTTGCTTGCTTTTAAGGGGGTAACGCCGGGTCGTACTTTATGAATTTGCAGGCATCTTTTATGCATGCTCGTCAGTGGGCATTACCAAGTAGAAGCGCTTGAAACTCCGTAACTTTCGTTTACGTCATGTACCCCATCTACTCGGTGAACATGGGACAGCTGTTGACGAAGGCGATGCCCATCACCGAGCGCCTTAGCATCATCGCGAACTTTGAGAGGTATCTGTTGTGCAACATTTCGGGCCCGATCGTGGACCTCAAGCGCGCGTACATGACGCCGGCGGCGGTGGACATGGCCTGGCCCAGGATCTGGACCAACCGCGTGATCCCGGAGCAGGTGGACGGCGAGTACAATATCGCGGATGCGAACGGCGGCAATATCCTGTTCTCGTACGGGCTGATGCCTATACAGATGTACTTAAGGGGCGCGAGGTGCGCCATCGTGAGCATCCCCTTAGTGCGTAATCGTGCACATCCAGACGCGTCCGGTCTTTCGATCGGCACGGGAAGTAGAACGCCGCCGACCGATATACTGGCTGTCGGGAAGCCCTGGGTGGGCGCTCGGAACTTGTGGTAGAGCAAGTTTTGTGCGAAAACCGGAACGTGACCTCCCGGCCTGCGCGGCCATGTTTGTGCTGACATGCCCGGGCTAGCCCGCCAGTGCAAAGGCTGCTGGCCGGTCTCGAAGGGGGACATCTGCGACATTCCGTGAGTATCTCCCGGGTGAGCTCGTTGGCTTTCGTCGTGGAGCTCGTGGAGGCGGCCTCCACGATGAGCGCGTGGATGTTCTCGTCCATCGTGGTGCCGTCGTGCCTTTACGTTCTTCATTATACGTCGTGGTTAGTTGGGACTCTCTTAGCGTTCAGCTTGTTGATGATGTCTGCCTCTTGGACGACAAGGTGTCCTGCACGTCCTTGAGCATGCTCTCGATGATGATCGCCTCCTCCCGACCATGGGTGGAGCCGTGTGCCTTGGCCGGCTCGTTGCCCGCGCTCGTTGATGCTCGGCCCGGCGACCTGCACCACCAGGGCCCGGCCGGTGACGGGGCATACGAGCCGCTGTCTTCGCGGAGGGCATTCAGGTCGAAGTCGTGCAAGGACCTGATAGTGTTCAAGAAGTCTTGGAAGAGCTGAGGTTCATGGTCAACCAGTCGTCTTGTCAGGCTCGCGATTGGGCCCATCTTCATTGTCGGGGTGTATGGGTCGATGCCGACGCGATCGGGTCCGAGGTCTATCACGGACCTCCGCGTAGGGATGACCGACATCACCCTCTCGAGCATGGGGTTGCTCCTGGGTTGTTCATGTTGACGTCCAACAGTCCGTGACAATGACATTATGCGTGCCGAGACCCAGCCAGACGCGTCCGGTTTTTCGACCGGCACGGGAGGTTGCGCGTCATCTCGAGTCTCGTCGCGAGGAAGGCCGACCGCAGGGGCCCGTGCCAGTTGACCTTCGTAAGGTGGACGAAGTACGACCGAATACATACCGGTATGTAGCAACGTAGGATGATATCCGATCTGACAACCTAGCTAACTTATGGTATGACTAAATCCGTGATAAGCGTTATGTTCTAGATCCTATATTAAGTTGTTCTATAGCAGCTTTCTCCTTATCGTATGTACCCCTTGCCAGCTTTACTGTATTTTCGAGCCTTCGGCTATCCCCCAGACAACATCATCGGGTAAGACTAGATACCTTATTCACTTATCTCGATATCGATACAAGTCGAAAGCACAGATCCTCTCCAGTATCGAGCTTGGCCTCGTATGGGAAAGGAAGGCGTCATATAGGCTCATCGCCGTAAGCCACCATTGTGGTTCGTCGTGTTCCTGAAGAAGCGTCGCAGCCTGCGCCCTGCAACAGACGAGCCGCGCGAGTGTTGCAGGTGAGTCAAGCTGTAATTCATTTTCGGAGTCCTGATCTAATCCAGTATTACCACGACGGCCTCCGGGACGGCATATACGAGCGCGCAGCTGTAGAAAGGAATTATAAACGGTGTCGGGTGGCGTACCGGGCTCGGGCAACGGCATGGGTCCACCAAAAAATGATTCGAGGACGTCGCGGCTCTCCTGGCCCTTATTTCGCAGGTCAAGGGCTAGGGCAATTTGATAGGCGAGCTTTGCTGTTACGGGAGCAACGCCCAAACACAAGTCTATGTGATAAGAAGGCGGGTTCCTGCTTAAGTAAGTAGCTAGGGCGTGCTGGCTGGAGAGATCAAGGAGAGCAGGCCTCGAGGGTAAGTCGCTAAGCCGAAGGAGAAGCTGTATTTATGGACAGGGTCAGCAAGGCGTAATAGGATAATACCGAATAAAGATATTGTCTCACCTTGGCGATGCGGAAAATTAATCTGGCATCAGAGAGCTGATCGGCCTGCCAGGTTGGCGGCAGATTATCAGAAGCCCAGGTAGCTCTTTTGTTGTACGGAAGAAAGAGTATAGGATGCGCCGTACTATCCGGCACGCTCGTTAGGGGCCGCAAAAGCTCGATCTGTTCGGCTGAAACGGGAAACGAGATTCCCTTGGCGTGCAAGAGACGCAGGGCAGCGACGAGGCTTTCTTCTAGCGTATCGAGATGGCCTAGTTGGATAGGGAAAGGATCTCGGCCTCCAATACGGTAAAGGAAATCATCGAAAGGGATAGAACGGGCTGCTCTAGGACGGCGGACTTCGATACTGCGGCGGGAGTCGGATTGGTGGATAAGGCGGAGGGTGCAACAAAATCGCGCGTTAAGAAGGATCAATAGCGACGATTGGCAGGTGTAGGCTTTGTCGGAATAACACTGGGCGCGGGTTAAAGAGACTTGGTTAGTAATTAATTCGGGGGAAGAAGGGGGCCGGGGAGGGTACATACTTGTATTGTGGTACACTCGCGAACACTGCGAAATTTCAAATTGGGCTTTGTTCGAGATCGGGGGGGATGAGGATTACTTCTGGGCATGGCGATGGCCGTTCTCGTGCAGGAACCATGCGTTCGAGGTTTTATTCCTGTTGGCCGATTCATTGGTTGATAGTGCAGTGGAGGATTTGTGAGAAAGATGTATGCGGCGTGTTATACGGATTGATTGATGCGAAGAGAAGATGGTTCAGATAGCCTGGCTGGTCCCTCTCGCCTGCAGCTTTATCGAGGTGGAGCAGCTGTCAGCGTGTCAACCTTAAACAGGATCCCCAGGCCCTATCGTCTATGAAAATACGCTTTATTTCAAAACAACAGCAGTGGGGTAAGGTCTAAAAGAAAGGAACGAGAGGGACTGGATGAAGTTTGCTATTTCCGACGGTGATATATTTATAAGTACTTAAGGGTTCTTAATTTCAGCACGATAGCTATTTATGAATCTACAGGTTTTATTAACTAAGCCGGTTAACATAGCTTGCGACCCGCTAATTTTCCTTACGAAAACGTCATATGGCGGAGTTGTCGCTATCCTGCTGGCTTCGGTCGGCGCTACCCGATAAACCTTTCATCTACCACAATCGCGCAATGCGACAAGGAACCGGTCGCGACCATATTTACGCATCGCTTGTGGAATCGATAAAGGTAGAGCAATGGCGCGAACTCGGTACCCT
>QJNS01000523.1:0-19216 GCA_004154925.1 Monosporascus cannonballus
AATGGTCATCTATTCACTACCCATACTATGAACCACCTGCTGGGCTGCTTCTTCTGCCTCTCACTCCGTACTTTACCATTTTCCCTGACAGAAGCCCCCCTGTATATACAGAAGCTAGACCCTCCCCGGTTGGCCACTGGGCCTTAGAAAAGGGGTCGCACTTTGGCACCTGGCAATACCCCTTGATTATTATATCTCCAATGTTTCAATTCAAGTTCGTTATCCGATCGAACCGTCACTTCCGAGCGTGAAGCTAACACAGGGGGTCGAGGATTGTATTGAAACCTCCTCCAGGTTATGCGATACTAATTACCAGATCTATCGCCATAGACTCTATGGGGATAATGGGATTGCTGTGTTACGACCGAAACCAGAAACAAGAATCGGATCGAACGGACCTATGAATATTACAGAAGACTCTAGGTATCCAACAGATAAACGGATGTCGACATCCAGCAACGCATACTTAACGAACAAGGGGTCATAAACATGTAACATGATATAGAATCCAGAAGTTCGGAAAAGAATATTGAGCAAGTGGATACGGCTCGGGTGCTGCCTCCTTCAAGGACGACTCCAATACTAATGGACGAGATGCGGAAATATGTTACCGTAATTCTCGCTGAAGGGCTTAACAAGGAGCGGGCCTTGAAGGCGAACCAAACGAAGGGAACCTGAATGGAGATGAAGGACGAAAGCGACTTAGCAGGGCTGTTCCACGATGAAAAATTGCGGTTGCAACCCCGAAGGGAGCCTCATCAACTTGCCGAAAGGTTAGCATAGGTCAAATTCATACCTAATCTGTCCAGGTCAGATGGACTCGTACATTTCATATGACGGGCCGGAACCATCTGGACTATTTGGGTAGGAAGGATCATGATACTTGAGTATTCCTCTTAGACGTTCATCTCCAAGAACCTGCTCTGAAATTTATATGGTTTCATCCTCCCCATGTCGGTCCTCTACTCAGATCGGTTGTGTATTGTTAGGCATCCCGGCCTGGATCATCTCGCTCTGCCATCCACGCATAACTTTCGGCGGTAGAGAGAACGAGCGGGCCAGGTGGCGCTAAGTTGCCGTCAGCTTGGCTGTAGATTTTGAGCATGATCCCCGGATAGAGAATAGGATGATCCTGCCATAACTGTCTACCACTTTTGCCACGGGGATGGGCGCATTCCTTTCGCGTTTCCTATACAGTGGCATGATACGGCCATAACAATACTATCTCCCTGGAAGAAGTGGTTTCTGTGGCGAAGTGAATCTGGGAATCCGCGCGGAACGTCTGAGCCGCCACAAGGCATTAGCAGGTAAGATTGACACGATCTCGTGATGAACAGAGCCTAGGTGGAGTGGCTAATATGACGATTATTCGGTAGGGAAGTGAAGAATCATGTCGGGCTATTAATGACGCTTTCAAATGCCTTCTTTTCAGGGGTATACCGCCATCAAGGGCGTATAATCGTGTCTTGTTACAGCATTTGACGTCCAGAATGTCTAATTTTTAACTTCGGTTGAGAACCATGCTCGATCGCGCCGTGGGAAGAGATGCATACTCTCAGACCGCCGCTCGTACGAATATCGCCTATGGTAAGCAAGGGGCCCTCGGGGCCAACCGTCAGGGAGCCCTGAAGACTTGTCTGGAGAGAGATATCCTCATGCCAGCATGCTATGATCATGACTGCGATTCCCTTACTAGCTGCTTGACTCTTGGTTGAGCGGCATATTTGGGATAAATAGCGAAGACAAGGGAGAGACTAAGAGCTGCAGGAGGAAATGTTAGGAGATACGGTAGGAGCAACTTTCTCTCACGGGCAAAATCCGAGGCTGATGCCGGGAGTTCAACGGTTAGGGACAATTTCCGGGCCCTGTGTCACCTCAGGTTCCCAGTGCCCTCACTTAATACATGTGCTACGTTGTCCTCCCCATCGAGCACTCTGCCCTGACACAACATGGGCTCATGGTCATTCATTCCCTGTAATTCTCTAAGTACGACCGAAACGATCTGTCGATTTACGCATCTTGGTAATCGAGATGTCCTACTTGAGGAATCTAAATACACCTCACATTTGGTCTCATATGAGCTGTTTTCTAGTAGGGGCTCTCTCTTTTTACTTTTCTGCTTACAAAACAACCCGGAGCCCCCCGCTCTTCTTTGGCAAGTACGGTGGCCTAACTTGAAGTGCTTTTTCAACCTCGCAATGATAGCCCCGATCCAGATCCCCATAGACCACACTACAGCTGACATCACCTCTTGAGTCTGCCCACTATTTCCCACGGGCGAGATTTACTAATACCGATCGAAACGGTTTCGAGAGCCGTCAGCTTCCGAGACAGTAACAAACATGAGTTTGTCCCAACCTAGATTCAACAATATCGGAATTCAACGGCACACCACAGTGCTGGGACCGGCTTCATGGGGACACACACCCCCATCATGTAGAACTGTAGAGAAAAATGACTGGATGAGGCGATCGACACTTCTATTTCATATCACACGTGTGCTACGAGGCAAGGTCGAACCAGATCAAGCAAAGCCAATCCCGCCATTCCCGGTTACCTGCCCCATCTCCCAGCGGCCTCTTATTTCGATCCGTTTACCGGGGACGATATCGATTTGAGTAACAGCTGCTTGGTTTCCGAACGGCCCAGCGCATCAACTATGCAAGGAGCCGAGCCTCTGGTTACCTGAACGCTTAGAACTCAATGATTTGACAAACGGTGGAGACGATGTTCCATAGAGCTGGTAAGAGAACACATCCGGTTTGGGACCGAGCGCTGGAAAGCAACCAATCGTGCCTGGATTGATTGGAGGCCCAATTGGCCGTCTTTGGTCCCATTGTCGGATTCAGTACAACTATTGTCTTAAGCTCTTAGGCTCCTATCATTCAATCGTTACTGTTCCTTGCTGCGTGAACTTGTCCTAGGTGGTTGAAGAAGGGCATCCCGTGTGGCAGAACTAGGGTTTGGTACCATATCATCACTATCTTTAACTTGTTCTCCAAGTGAGACCATGGAGAACGGTGTGCGTCTGTATACATGTGTGGTAACATGATGCCGCCTAGTCGTGATTCCTAATGACTACAGCTCCAAGCTCCGATCTCGACATAATGTGGACGGCAACAAGCTGCCGGCCCCCTCTGATTGTTACCTAATATACATACCTAGCTAGGCTATCTGGGGCTACCTTCCCTCTTAATTCATCCCCTCGTCCCTTCCTTTTCTCGTGGTTCATTCATTAGATGACGCATTTACCCTGTAGGTACGTACCTATCTCTTGTTGTCGTCCTCTACACGAGACCGTTCACCGACTGGCTTCCATGGTTTAGAGTGATCTGTTTCCTCATCCCCGTCAAGCAACTTCTTTCAGTCAACACGCTTTTTCAATCCGTGGCAGCGTTGGTGTTGCTACTGATTCAATGCGTCCTGGCTACCCAGGTCGCCCGGGAATGACAACTGTTTATCCTCTTGCGGCATAACAAAGAGGCAATACCAGGGAAGCCCAGAGACATTAGTCAACTAAACGCGTTCCAATCTCTGAGGATACCTCCGATTACTACGCAGCATAGACTGTTATCCTGCGAACCAGTGCCTCGGCTGACTTCGATCGCGTCATAAACGCCAGAGTGAAGGGAACGATGATGGCTATTATGCAACCACGCACCAGCGGTGCCTACACAATGGGCCCGCCGTTGGATGGAGGTGCCGGTCCTGGAGTCCTTGCCGGAAACCATCCTGATGTCCCGGCAACAGCAGTAGAGATTGGCATCATCATTGGAGTGGTTCTCCTCATTATCATCACCGTTGTCAGCATGTTCGTCTGGCGGGCTCGGAGACAGAAGCGTGCTGCAGTCAATCAGGCCACGGCTGCTCCCCAGATGCATCGATCTTCCGAGGATATCGTCCAACCCGCACCACTTCCCAAAGACGACCGGGATGCAGAGCGCTTCAGTACTATCGACAGTGATAAGTTCCCTTCTGTTAGGCAGCCATCCTGCTCCACCCCAATTATGAACTGGAAGAGCTGGGGCAAACATGCTCGTAGGGGCGGTAGTAAGTCATACCAATACTTCTCTTACTTGCCTCATAAACTCACTCTCCTCGCTTACGGACAACTAATACTTTATTAATAGTGGAGGAGCACGAGATGAAAAATCGTATCTGAACACCCAGTGACGGTGACAGGGTCTCGACTCATCTACTAGCAACATTTCGCGCCTTTTATCTTGGGTGATCACTCTCTTCTTCCTCAACCTTGTCAAGGCTGTTCAAGTGATCTGCGTGAATCAAAGGGGTTTTTAACGAAAGAAGCTGGGGGGGTATTTGGAAGCAAACTATACATGAGTCCTACTTTGCGCATGCATAGCTTGATGTCCACGGCCAATATCATATCTTTATTCTTAACGCTTCTTGTAGCGGTGGTACATGCCTGAATTTCATTCAGTAGTTTGGGGAGGATAGTTAGACATCTTCGAGAAGCACCCAAGGATGGATGGTCGTTTCCTTTTACTCCGGCGTAGAGACATAGCTCTTCTAAGCATCAATTCATTTACCCTAGTCTTAACTATCTCATTCTCTTAGGTCATGCAGGTTGTGATTTACTCCCCGAAGCTTCCTTGTTTCCTTATACCGTAATAATGTAGGATCTGTCCCCCTATTTCGCCAGCTGACGTGTCGCCCAACACACTGTTAACTGGTTAACTATAATCCTTTGTATTCTCTACCAACCAGCGAAAATACCCGATGGGCATCAAGCTTTAGAGTATCTCTATCGGTGTAAGCACCAGGCACACCCTCCCCAACTATGTCGTCGTTATATATGCACAAATTTACCAATAACTACATAGTTATACTAGAAACTAACCCCCTTTAGAGTCGATAGGTCTTAATCGACTACCCACTTACACTGGCAACTGAGGCGGTAACTCTGCGGACATCTCCCACATTTCCTCATGTCCCAGCGAACTCTTAACTTCCTTTTCTGTGCACGCGTATTTCTAACGACAAGGCTTCGTCTAGTGCGGAAACACCACCATCTACGCCGCGAATCAACCAAAAAGATACATCTACTGCACCCTTGCAAGCCTTCATCTAACTACCTACCCTACATACATACCTACCTACCATCAGCCAGCAAAAAAATGGCCGCAGAGACCGCCGCCATCGTCGCCGCGAAGAAACAGCTCGCCGAGGCCCACGTCGTCCTGCACAAGCATGGCGTCGTCTCCAGGGACGACGTCCTGCTTGTGCAGGGCGTTGTTGGCAAGGGGGTCGGCGCCCCTGTCGACGTCGCCGCCGGTGCCGGTGCTGCTGCTGTTGCTGCTGCTGTACCTGTTGCCGCGGTCCCGGTTCCCGTCGCCTCGGGTCCCGGTTTCCGTGCCTGGCGCACCAACCGCCACGGCTCCCTCCGCGGCTGACATCAGAAGGGCCTTCCTCAAGAAGGTGCATGCCGCCGCCGCCGCCACCACCACCACCAAGAAGGAGAAGGGGGAGGAGAAGGAGGACGGCAAGGGTGAGGCAGCTGGCGGCCTGCTCGTCGACGTTTCGGTGCGGGCGGCCCCCGCCCCCGCCATCACGGTCCCCTTGCCGTCGATGGCGGTACTTGTGCCGACGAAGGGGGGGGGGGGGGGGGCTCTAAGGCCAAGAAGGAAGGACGGAAGGAAACGGGGAGAGGGAGGGTCAGGGAGCGGGGATGCTCGGGTTCGCCTTTTGCAACTACATGAATGATTTTTTTTAAAAAAAAAAATCAAAATGGCATAATGGCCATTATCTCGTTGTCGAATTGTTACTCCGCTGCTCTCTTCGCCGTGGCATTCGCTTATCCCGTTTCGTTTTAACGTGAATTTCTAAACGGCATAATCGTTTTTTCCCCATCGCATAACATACGCTGTGGTCGGTATAATGATCGTTATACCGTGCTTATTCCGTCTGTTTAACATTGGCTGTGATTGGCGTAATAAGGCTATAACCTTTTTTTGGTTAATGCGGTTTTGTTTAGGAACTGACGAAACTCTTGGATTACCCTTAGCAGGCAGTTACGGTTTGGACTATATAACCTTTACCCTTACACCCCTGCTACTATCCTTAGGCAAGGGCACCAGCATGTCGTGATCATACCTGACGTCCTCCTCTGTAGTCTCGAACAGGCACATATGCGGGAACACTCTCAAGGTTAAGGCTGTAAGCGCAAGGTAGAGCTCACAAAACGCAAGACTATTTGTTCGTCAGGTCCTATCATGCCAACATATCTAACGGAAAGGGGAGTATGGAACTCACCTGATGCCCAAGCATCCCCGACTACCTTTGGAAAATGACAGGAGAGCCCGCTCGAGCTCTTTCCTGCGCTGCATCTTCTTGTCAAGCCACCGCTCCGGAATGAAGGACCACGAGTCCGCGAAGAGGCTCTCGTCATGGTGGGTGATAGGAGATGACATTCCGATCCCGAAGCCCCTAGGGATGACGTACTGGACAGGTACAGGATCGTGGCGGCCCCTGGGTGTCCACTCGCCTCGGTAGACTAGGTCCTCGTCTGGCGCAGTACGGGCCGTGCGACTTGCGATGCCATAGGACAGGCGCAGACCCTCGTATATGACCGCACCCAGGTAAGGCAGTTTCTCGAGCGCCGTCCAGGGGGGTAGCCGTTGCGGATCCTCGACAGCTTCTCGGAGCTCTTGTGTGAGCCGTGCGAGCACCTTCGGTTTCGCTAGCAGATGGTAGGTCAAGACGGATAAAGCCCAGGCGGTGGTCTCTGTTCCCGCCCCTAATAAAGCGGCGGCTTCGTCCGTCAGACGATCCAGGGTCTTCTCCTGCGGAGGGAGGTCTGAGCTCAATAGTGTCTCAAACACCGTAGGGCGATCGTGTATTACACCTGCGTCCATATTGGCGTGGACCTTCTTGATCTGGTTGGGTATGTCGATCTAGCAGTGCCCGGAGTCAGCTATGCGAACTCGCAACTCGTGCTCAGCAAAAAGGCTATCCCACCCGTACATACCATTAAGGTCTGGAACATAAGTGCCATATCTTCAGGCATATACTTGAGAAACCTAGATATCCATAAGCAGTTGACCCTAACATTGCGGCCAGCCGGAAGACAAACCATGATGACGCCTTTACGACATAGGCGATTGGGAAATACTTAGAGATGTAGGCCGTCTTCAGCTGCGCATGCAGAGGTGCTAGAAAGTTAGGCTCCCACGTGTCCTGGTCAAGGAATCCGAAGCTCTGGCCGTAGCAGAAGTCCGAGATGACGTCCGAGGTGAAACAACTGTAGGCCATGGTGACGTTGAGCGGCCCCTGTTTGCCGCTCTCGCCGAGCAGCTTGCTGCAGAGCTTCTGCACCAGCTTCTGGATCACCGGCTCGAGCTGCGAGATGTGGCCCCGGGAAAAGTATTTGGCGAGCGGAAGGCGCCGCAGCCGGTGGTGATCGTGGTCGGCGGTTGCAAACCCGGAAAGAGATATCCTAGTTGGTAATCAGCCCATATGCATCTCCAAGACGACCAACGGCTTGCGATTGGTCGAAGGGCGGGAATTCCTACACGGAGTTCCTCACTTGGTGTTCGGGCTTGTTACGTTTCCGGCCGCCCACGGCGAAGATTTCGTCTATAAACTTGGCGTCGTTACAATGCATCTCGTGCGGGTTGATTCGCACGATTGGTCCTGCGACTATGTCAGCTTAATGCGGCTCGCCTTGGCTCAAGTTCAGCTCGAAGAACGCCATACCGTAGATTTCGTGAAGCTTTTTGATACGATTCGTGTTGCGGCCAGACAAGATGACTTCGTAGTAGAATTCCGGGAGATAGGTCGCAGCTGACAGTCTAGGTCCTGGGACATGACATAGAGGGTGCAAAGGGGAAACGTTCCAGGCGGCCTGGAGCAGTTTGTAACCCAGCCACAGGTAGAACAGAGCGGCCACATTTCGTGCCGTCAAAACCGCAGACAGAATATCTTGGTGCAACAGCTCAGCCGCATAGAAATCCAGCCATGACATGGCTGCACTGGGGTAGCCAACTTCTACTACGAAAGTGTTATGGAGAGAGAATAGAATTAATGGTGGGGGTGTCTAGCATTCATTTACTTTTATTAAGATCAGGCCGACTGTAATGATAGGCACAGGTGCTCTTATAACGTGGGACTAACGTTAGGGTGCCCAGGGCGCTTGGAATTGTTGATCTATTGGTCTTGTAGTTAGCGTCGCGCCCTCGCCTGGCTGCGCCTGTGGCGTAACTATAGCTAGGATGTTTATTGAGTGCCTAGCTTTAATACGTGCCATCTTATGGCTGCACCCCGCACAATTACGCCAAAGGGCAAAAAGACTGGCGGTTGATCGCATTGGTAGCAATCAGCTGGGTGCTTACAGCTGTGCATATACTGGAAGCTGCTACGATGGACCAGGCCGTAACAGCTAGGACAGGACACATAGAAACCCTGGTTAGATCGCGTCCAGCAGTGGTCCCTCTTGTGACCCCTAGCAGGGGTTCGCGGCTCAGTTGAGCCAGCAGTACGTCAGTGTGGTTATCTGAGAGAGATTCGCCCCGAAATTAGAGAACGATACTGGGTAGGCTTTAATCCTTAATTTTTCTTAATACCTATATTATGAACTGCCTATTTGGCTACTCTTTCCACCTTCTAATCCGTGCTTACCATCATCTCTAACATTGAACCTACTGTAGTAGCTGATATGTTATTTTCCATTACTCAAACGCTGTTTTGCTGTCATTATTAGGGGAGATTTCTACAAGTCAGAGGATTCCGGCAGACGTTGGTTCTGAATGGATATTCTGGCTTTAGTTAACATACCTGCCGACGGCAGATATGTCTCCAACGAAGCTAAAACTGCGGCGAGCATGGCGACCCGCATGGCCACTGCCTTGAACATCAACAGGTAGCGGTTTTCGCTGCAATCACCCACTCCATCCTCCCTGTCCTTGGCAATGCCGGACGAGGATGTGGCGAGCGATCCATACACCTTCAGGGGGAGTGGCGACTTCAAGATGTGGGAGGCTCGCGCTGTGTGCGGTGTGTTCGGTTGGGAATGGGAGACCGTTCCCATTCCTCGCTAGTCATACTGCCCCGTTCTGCCGTCTTCCGCAGTTGCATCAGAAGTAGAAATGGGCAAGCAACTAATTGATCTCCGTAAAAATTTTGCCTCATAGTTTTGCACCCATGCGCTCATACAGATTGTAGAGCCTGCGGCTACATCTGTCGGAATGCATCCATACATTGTTAAATAAGCTCGAACCAGCAACGGTTCGAGCGCCTGCCTTTTGGGGTTCAACAACATCGCCCATAGATTGAGTTGTTAGAGTCCAAAGGTTCATGTGATTCCTTTATACGTGTTCGCTTTGGATTGGATGCAACAACATTGCGGGCAAACACATACGGCCATGCTTCCGTTCCCACTGAGGCGCACTTGTCAGCCATGCTCTCTAGCCATTAACCCATGGACTCCATAGGTCAACATACCTTGTCTGATCCTGGGCCATTGGTCGCCAATCCCATCCAACGGTGATATATATCGGGAGAAAAAGGGTTGGAATAATACCACGTAGAACCCTCAAAATTGTGCTCGTGATTGATCACTCCACTCAACGGGCCTCCAACCTCAGCGTTCGGTCCAGCATTGAACACTGCCTGCAATATGTCGGCAGGCCACAGACGTTCCATATATATCGGGTGTGGTACGTAAACTGCTTTGAAGCCATTTTCCAAAGCGATCGTCGCGGGCCACATTTCAGCAGCCATGGCATGGCCAGCGTCCTGGTTTTCGTGGTGCATTTCCATGAGCAAGCGACGTGATAACCGACCGGTAAGGACGATCGAGGCCTGCCGCGGTTTCAATTTGTCCTCGAAACTATAATTTATCAGATAATTTCTGTACACCCAGTGGGTGTTGTTGACGTTGAAAAGAGGCAGAAGCGTGATAAGGTCGGCCTCCTCGCCTAATCCAAACTGCCCGGCCGGCCCGTCGGCAGTCACATGGCGGTAACGGTCTTTTGCAAAATTTCCATATGATTCAGGGAAAGACGGCACGTAGAAACGCCCGTTACGATTCCTGAGGTCATCCATCCTCTGCTCTCTTGACCACTGAGATAGCCTTCGTAGTAGCTGCCCGTAGTGTCCAATGTATCGAACATCCAGTTCCCAATTCCAAAAGTATTCAAATTCAGGGTGCCGCATCGCAAAAAGCTGAACGGGCATGTATGTGTGGAAAAATACGCTATCTCGGTCAGTGGTAACACAAACTGGTATCGGGGCGTTGAGACCCACTCATATGCGCCTACATTAGGATATGCCTCTTTCGTATTCAGATAGCTCCATACTTCAGTCATGTTGCGAAACTCCTTCGGCACATGCAGCTTTTCGAGAAGTTCAGGCATTGGACCGACGTATTCAACGGCTGTTGACTCGCTACGGGCATGCATAAGGACGAAGGCTTGGAACTCGCCTCCCAAAGTGAGAGATGATTCCATCACCAGGGCCCGAATGTTTCGAATGGTATCTTTGGTTCATACGCAGCTGTCCCAGGCGCGAAGCACGATTGCGGTGCGTAGCCTCACAGGGTCTACCCCCTCGTTGAGGCGAGATCGACGCCCACTCATCGCCCAACATCTTTTTTGAATCCCATCTAGGTCAAGGTCCTCCCATGGAGGAACCGGAATGTCTCTTTCCGAGCTAAAAGCTTCGTTATCATTCACTTCGTGCCCGTATGCGCTCCACCTGCCGATTCGGTCCAGACACTCATCAAAGGGTAGTCCAAGCGTCTCTCGAGACCCCAGTGATGGTTGCGGTAGACCTGTGCTACTGTAAGATAAGGACATGACAGCTTGACCTGGCATGTTCACCTGGCCCTGAACCATTTCTTGCGGCATTAAAGACAGCGCAAAGCGGGAAGCTGACGCCGTCGATCCCCTTACATGGCGAGAAGTCGAGATCGTGCGTTTCGACATAGCTCGGATAGCATATAGCCTCCAAAGGGTGATCGGCTTGAGAAAGCGGCCTCGAGGCCGGGTCGACGGCGGCCGTCATCTCCGTCGTGGCTCGATAGAAGCTTTCATCTCTCGGCAGTGTCTTCCACCAGTATTTGAACCGGATGCCATGATGCGCATACGCATCGGACAGAGGGGCTCTGAAGAGCAGAAGCAGCAGCCATGCAATTGTAAGCACTGCTAAGGCTCTGAGAACGTAGACATATCTATGCCGGCGCACTGTGCCATAAGTGATGTCGTGGAAAGGGCCCCCCCTTTTTCTGTTGGGCAGTAATATCGGAGCCCAAAAGCCCTATATCAGTGGATCACCCACAGCAAGTGGGATCAACGCTTCCTAGCTTCCTACAAGTCAATATATCCTCAAGAGCTGTGCATCTACTCCTTAGTAAGTGTGACAAGTGAAACCAAGCTCATCGACTGGTTAAGTTACCGGCATTATCACGATATTGGCAGAAACGACAGGCTACGCGTAAAAGCTGCCTGGCAGGCAGCAGGAATGAATAGGGAGTAGAATAGTGGGGTATGTAGGGGAGTCTGTTTGGTTTCGGTACGGATTGGGAGGATCGTCGGAAGTTTGTCCTTGGACGTTGCCATCTCCTGGTTCATGTATCTCAGCAGAGCTCAGGCCATTTCCCAAGAGAAGGCCAGCAATACGCCCTCGTTTTAACGTACTGAGGAACGAAGGAAATGAACGAGGGTTATTGTGTCGCTTTTTTTGTCCTCGTTTTATCCTCGTTTTAACGTTATTGAGGAACGAAGGAAATGAACCAGGGTTATTGTGCCGCTTTTTCGTTTTGCCGACTTCCCAAATAGGAAAGTAACTACTATGGTAGCATGCGGCCCGTACCTACTTCTGGGTCCGATGCCTAGGCCCCAATGGCGTATTTTCATTAGTCCGTTTTTAAACCCCTGCTAGTCTACATGGCCCGTGCGGAACCTGGGATTTGGCTCTAGTTTTTAACCTGACCTTATCGCTGACTTAGTTATTAACTTAAGGCTTTTAAAATTTGCAAATGGACGAGTAACTAAATTGACGGCTAGCCAAGGCTTTTAAAGCTTACAGGGGCTTGCAGGTTGACGGTTAGCTAGAAAACAGTAATCCCATATGGTGTGAGCGATCTACTGATATAAAGCTCTAGGGCTTCGGAAAGGAATAATGACCAGCCTAGAGACCCTTGCAACAAGAAGGGCCCCTTTCTGTGGCATCAATGATGTACAAAGGAAAGGTTTTATAATTTGAATAACAGATCCTCATTCGGGGATGACGAATCCTGCGCATGTTCTCCTATGAGGTCTGGAAGTGTCCCGCCAGAATATGGGGCTTACATTATTTGGCATTCAGATCTAATATCTGCTCCGTTCCTCCATTCCAGTACAGTAGAGACGTGGTCCGAGAAGCTTTTCTGAATGATCGAGTACTACATTTCCACGTCTGGTGAAAGCGCAGGAAATTTACGAGTAAGATTGATGTCAAGTGCTTTGTCTGCATCACTTTCTCTCCGTCCCTTCCTTTTCCTCTCTGCCTTGCCTTCCTGGCCTATAGCTGTCTATGGTTGCCCTCCTTATCAGGCTTCCCTACTTTTTAGCCCGTTCTTGAGAATAGAAACTCGAGTCCCGTCGCGTCACAAACATGCGTGACTGGACCGTCCTGATCCTTTGCTGCAGAACACGGATGAGTGCTATTAAGTCGTACAATGGCTACTGCTTATAATTGCTCAGAAAGTAAAGAACGCCTGGCTAGTCTGTATTTTATGATACATTCTTGCACGAGCTGGCATAGCTCGTAGTGAGTGTACACAAGCTGATCATGTTGTAGGTCCATCCGCAGGTCTTGCAGTCATATCGCAGCATGCTCCACCAATTGGCCAATTCGGAGCCTTTCCACACACACATCTGGCCGGGGGTCTCATCGAGCAATTCTAGCCTGATAACGCAGGCATATGGTATGCCGCCGCTCGTGCCCTCCTTACAAAAAACCTTTGTTTTTCTGTCACTACATAGCCGTTAACGAATGATTTGCAGGGGTGGTGGGAGAGACTTACTCGCTGGCAAAGGTCTTGTCAGGGTTCTCGAGGAAGACAGGGGCCGCCTCGTCGCAAACGCCTAACTTATTCTTCAACACATTGCAGTTACTATATCGACGTAAACATTTTCGGGTTGGACTAGTTCAGGGAAGCCTGATGAGACTGTCGGCCTGGGGGGGTCGGCGGGCTTGGTTGAGGTGGCAGTGCAGCGCGAGTGCGTGACGCAGGCCGTCTGGCCTCCGCCGGGGCCCAGCACGCACTGCGTCCACGAGGTGGTGGAGGCGCAGTTGGATGGAATCGGGGCCTCCACTGGGGGCAGCGTGGGAAAGGGTCCCACTCTGCTGGTCGACGGGCGGCGCGTCGATGTACGCGGACTTTGCCTGGGTCGGCGGCGTTGCAAACTGGAACCGCGGTTGATGAGATACAGTTTGTTGACAATGAGTCGTCCGAGGGGAGATCCGGAAGACCAGGAAGGTGTGTTGGCCCCGGCAGCCTGGTCGGGTCGATGAAGTGAGGCGGCTGGCTTTCTGCCCGGTCTGGTCGACACCAGTAACCAGTGAAGAGGGTGCCGCAGCTGGCCGTACAGGTAGGCGAGGGTGTCCCACTGCTGTAAGTGACTGCCTTTGTCGGTCCTTGGCCGCCTCCTGGACTTTGGCCTCCGCCGCCGCCAGGGTTGCCAGTTTCGCTAGGGTCGCTAGGGCCCAAGGCACAACTGTCCCCGTCATCCTGGCGGATTACGAGAGTCTCATCTGTCGTGCCGGATTATTCAAATCCACGCCTTCGGGCTGCACCCTGAAGCTTACAGTCGCTAACGGGAGTTCTGTCGGCTAAATCGATCTTAGGACAACCTGGCGCACCCATTTGGACGAAACACGACACGTCCTTCTTAAGATGCCCGTTCCAAATGGAAGGCACTCGCCGACCATACTTGTTGTTCCTTCTGGTGTATGCAGCCGGCGATGATCTGTCATTGGCACCTCTGAGTGCGCCTCGCATTTTCAGTACAAGTACCTTCACGGTAGCCGGCCTCTCGAGCTGGCTCTTCAGCGGTCCTGATAGGACCCGGAAATAGGCGACAAGACCGGCAATTATGTGTGTCGCTGCGGAAAGAGAATCCACCGTTAGCATTCGACTGATAACAGGAAATAAGAAATGGGGCAAGGTAGGTGGAAAAGACACACAACATGAGTTGACTCACAAAATGATGTGGCTTGCTCTTCGGCTGCGCCCCGCCAGCCAGAGCAACGTCCACGTCTTTGCGGGGGGCGTAGACCACCTGATCATCGCTCCCCTTGCTAAAAAGTGCCCTCCGACCCAACTTATCGGTTGCACCAACTGCTATGAGGTTAGGAAGGGCGCCTTCCGAGGCCAAGAGTGCTGGATAGGCCTCCAGGGCAATTTCATTGGTCTGGTTATTGTTGCCTTTGGCGTTTCCTCCACTAGCGACCAACAGTACGTTGGGCTGTCACACTTACTAAGGATCAGGTGCACAGCTCTTGAGGGTATATTGACCTGTCTAAAGCTAGGAAGCGTTGATCCCACTTGTTGTGGGCGATCCACTGATATAGGGCTCCGGGAAGGAATAACAATCACCCGAAGACCCTAGCTAGGGGTGCCCTTTTCCATGACATGAGCGCATCAAGATCTTTCAGAACTGCGACTGCTCGTTCAAAGCAAAATTGCCAGCCGTGTACTAGTCACGTCAGAAACCAAGATGCTTGATAGCGACCTACGGAAATAATCCCTGATGACACCAGTCGTCGGGTAATAAGAGAATGGCACAAGTACAACAGCCCTCGCGCCGTGGCCGGCACCCTTGATCTGTTCAAGTGCAAGTCCCAGCGATTCTATTCGTTGGAAACCCGCTCAGGTTGCTAATTTGGGGGCAGTAGAAGGTAAGGAGGCATGCCACCTCAGCTTGGAGCCGGGTGTCACAAACTGTGTTCATGGTTAGTTCAACTCCGATACGATTTGGGCAGCTTGTGGCAGAATAGCATACCTGAACGAGTGTCAATTTACCTGCCGGGCAGATTTCAGTTACCATTGATGCCACTTTGGTCCCGCGATCGATATCGGTAATGGAGGAAGCGCGCCAATTGCCATAGTTTGCAGTTCTGATCAGTTGGATGTTTTGCCCAGCAAAGGCCTAAAAGAAAACTAGACGTTGGTATTCCCGGTCTGTGCAGAATTATCTCTGCGACTTCTTGTACTTACCGCATGTCCAGCGGCGTAATCTTACTCTCGATGACGTATACTTGAAGCACTGGTGAGTTCGTGGTTCTGATCGGACGGGACAGCTTGCTCAAGGCAACAACACAGGAATCAAACATACAAATTTCCCTTCACATTCAGAGTTGTGTCGCATGTACTTCCATTTCCGAGAGACTCGGTCCAAGTAGCCGCCGATGGGTCTGTCCCATGTCTCGCCGGGCGCTGCGCAGATGTGCGATGGAGCCCATGCCTTGTAGTAGTCCTCAGCAGCCCTCTTTTTGAGCACGTGTTCGGTGTCATTCGAAGAGACTACAATGGGTCATGGCCGTCTGCCATCTCGTTGGAGACGGACCTCTGGGAAGGTGTCCAACCATTTGGTGGCTGGAGAACCGGTATAGTCATCCCCGTGTTCTCGATCTATTGCGCGGTTAGTATTCATAGACGTTATTTGACAGAACTGTTCCCTAATGGCGTTCACAGCAACTTACCCCGTATGAGGCCGCGTTGGGGAAAATGACTGTGTTTAAGTAGGACCTCTGGACACTGGTCAAGTAGAAGAAGGCCGTAAATCCAGCGGATCAGGAAATGATTTCATGGAAGTCGTCGAAGTTCTTGGCCTTTATCCTGTTGTAGCTTCTTTCGAAGTGCGGTAAGCTCAGTTTCGTGGTCAGCCAGCCACGGAACGACATCGACCGGTGGAGCGTTGCAGGATGGAGCCCGCGCACCCAATTCGGCAAACTCGGAGTCTTCGTCTTCGGCAATTGGAGCAACGGCACGTTTCGTCGGCGCATCGCACGCCGTTGTGGTACTGGTTGTCGAGGTGTCTTTCACGGCGCAACCGACCATGGAGAATTCCCGGGAGAATGTCGGGGTTGTTGTAGTTCTCACAGTGCCCTGGGTGGTTGTAGTGCCGTACGATGTCGACTCGATGGTAAGCTTGGTCGTCGTCCGCTCGCACGGGTTTGGCTCCGGGGGGACGCTGGGGAATTGGCCATTGAGGCCTATGGTCATGCGAGGCTATGGCGGTAAGCAAGGTGCATTTTTGCATCCAAACTCCACCCAGACGGAAGTTTGAAGAGTGAAGGGGGTGAAGGACCTGGACCAATCCCGCCAGGAGGTAAAATAATGTCCCAGAAATCGACTTTGATCCTGAGGTCGTCCCACGAAACATAGAGGAGAAAGAACCATGCAGTGCACGACACTCGGTGACCGCCTGGTGGTGTGGGCTTTTTCGGGTCGATCACAGGCTCAATGGTCCCCGACGGCCAGGGGAAAGGCACTGGCGGGTCGGTATCATCGCCATCGTCCTCATCCTCTGGTGGATCACTTATCTCATCATCATGGTCAGGCTCCGTCTCCGGAGTCGGCGTTGGGGGTGGGATCCAAGGTCACTCGGTAACGGGGTGATCAGGGTCTTGCCCTGGACTTGTTGTACCGGGCTGGTTTGGATCGTTGGGATCTTGTCGGGGAGCTGTTGGAACACTAAGAGGAGGTGGCACGATGATTCTGCTCGTGGTCTTGCCGTCTTGACCTGTAACCACCACTGTGGTTGGCAGGGCCTCGAAGCTAGGACGCAGCGTGATGGGACCTGTCTTTGGAGATTGGTGCTCTTCAAGCAACTCTTGTGGCTCAACTAACACCCACTGTGGTACCGGGTGTCAGTCAGGCTTCGGTACTTGCACCAGCGACTCTAGTGATGTTTCCACCAACGGTAGCTGCAATAAAACGGAAAGACTTGCAAGGGGTCGTCCTTCGGAGACTGCTGTTCAGCTAGTGGCTTTTGCGGAAAGACGACAGGCCGTTGTGGCACCGGATGCCAGAGCAGTTTCGGAACCTGCAACAAGCTTGGTCCCTGAATTTTCTCATTAACTTCTTGAGTGATTTCCGGATTCGCCCCTTCCAAATCGCTACGCCCAGAGAATCTAGTAATGTTAGAAATGTACCCTCTTTCCGTTAAATTATTATATCATACCTTCCACTTGGCCAAGTGATTGCAAGTTACGAAGAACACGTTGGGTCTTATGGTGATTAGGACCGAGAATAGCATTATAGCCTTGTACCGCCCGCTGGAACATTTCCTCTGCCTCCTTTGGCTTGCCTTGATCCGAGTAAAGGATGCCTAGGTTGTTAACTGTATCGAGAGTCGACGTATGATCGGGTCCAAGTGTTTTCTCGGAGCCTTGTAGTGCCCGTTGGTACATTTCCTCTGCCTCCTTTAGCTTACCTTGATCGGCGTAAAGGTTGCCCAGGTTATGGACTGTATCGAGAGTTGAGGTATGATGGGGTCCAAGCGTTTTTTCGAAACCTTGTAACGCCCGTTGGTACATCTTTTCTGCCTCCTTTAATTTACCTTAATCCGAGTAAAGGATGCCTAGGTTGTTAACTGTACTGAGAGTCGACGTATGATCGGGTCCAAACGCCTTTTTTTTCTTTTGTATCGCCCGCTGGTACATTTCCTCTGCCTCCTTTAGCTTACCTTAATCCGAATAAAGGATGCCTAGGTTGTTGACTGTATCGAAAGTTGACAGATAATCGGGTTCTAACGTTTTTTTTTTCGAAACCTTGTAGCGCCCGTTGGTACATCTTTTCTGCCTCCTTTAGTTTACCTTGATCGGAATAAAAGCTGCCTAGGTTGCTAACTGTTTCGAAAGTCGACATATAATCAGGTCCAAGCGCCTTTTCTTTGCCTCGCAGCGCCCGGTGGTATATCCCTTCTGCTTCCTGCAATTTGCTTTGTTTTCCATAAAGATTACCCAGGTCGTTAACTATATCGAGAGTTGACGGATAATCGGGTACTATGAGACCCTGCATCACACACAGAAGCATATAACTGAAGAAAAGTGTATTAACAGGTTGCCTTGACCTCTAGAGGGTCCTAGCTAGAAAGTGAAGGTAGCGAACCCTCCTTTTATACACCTAAATACAGGTGGAGCTAGGAGAAAAAGGTACCAGGGGTACAGGAAGTAATTTCTGCTAGTGCTAACTGGCTTTACTAGGTCTGACAATCCCCAAGTAAACCATTTACGTCTTCGAAGGTCCGGTTCCCAAGGCTAATAGTTAGGCTTGTTACCAATTTGCAAGGCAGGTTTCGAGACATCGTCAAGATAGACGTAGCATTTAGCCGCATTACGGTACCATTAAAACATGGAGTTGATAGCCTCGGTAAACTCGGCGTTACTAGACTTATCAATACAGCACGTATCTACCCAGAAGTGATCTAGGCCGTTACGCTCGACTTGGTCGCTGCAAAACCGGATTTTGTCGTAACCTCGCTTGTTCGAGCCAATTCCGTCCATTACGGTGTCCGAGAGGGCTTACTCTCTCATTTCAATAATTTTCAGGAAAAAGTGTTATACGTACACACCATACATAATTTAAAAATTTTTATGTAAACGAAATTTAACAAAATAATTAATGCAATAATTAAGAATTAATTTCCTAACAATTTATATTTCAAGCTATTCGTTCGAATAAGATCTTATTAAATTTGCTTCAAATAACTTTATTGCGAATTAATCGAACTTGTTCGTAACTTGTCGGCTAGCAGGAGGTGCTCTAGCACCCCATATACGGAAGATTCCCTCTGATCGGAACATATATGTTCCGGCACTAGATCACCTTAAAGTGCAGCGCGCGTTCTAAAGCACCTGCAACTAGTCAATAATACATATATAACTGATATCCCTTATATCTGATAATTAAAAGCTTTATTCGCTTAATTAGGGCATATATTAATTAATCAGCTGCTGCTAAAACGATATAAGCTATATATCAGTTATAATTATCGAAATACGCCAATAATAATAATAGCGACCGTACCGTTAACATTCTCCGTTATTTATAAGGGACCCAAGAACTGGGATCGCTTCAAAGGCGAATTCCAATTTAAAGCATACGCGCTCGATATTTGGGATTATATCGACTCTAATCAGAACCTTTAATGGCCTATTAAATCTACAGAACCTAATATAGCCTTTTATCTAAAGAAAAGAATCCGCC
>QJNS01000524.1:0-19153 GCA_004154925.1 Monosporascus cannonballus
CCCCCCCCCCCCCCCCCCCCCCCCCCCCCCCCCCCCCCCCCCCCCCCCCCCCCCCCCCCCCCCCCCCCCCCCCCCCCCCCCCCCCCCGGAGGGACTATAAACCTTCGTTGCCCCCATAACAGAATACACCAACTTGGCTCCAATCCCTAGACAGGCCAATTCATAGAAGCACACACATCAACCATGACGACAGCAGATATCAGAACCCAGAATCTGAAGGAGCCCGTGGATGTAGCGGAGTATCTCTTCACCAGGCTTCATCAGATCGGTGTTCGATCGGTTCATGGACTACCAGGAGACTTCAACCTCGTCGCCTTGGACTACCCTCCCAAGGCCGGCCTCAAGTGGGTAGGAAACTGTAACGAGCTCAACGCAGGTGAGTTATGAGGCCGTCACACATCTCACCCCTGACAGATACAAGAGAACTACGACCCTGTACTGACACATCCGGCACAGCCTACGCTGCTGATGGTTATGCCCGCGTCAAGGGCATCTCCGCCATCCTAACGACGTTCGGCGTGGGAGAGCTGTCGGCGATCAACGGGATCGCGGGGGCCTATAGCGAGATGGTGCCGGTGGTGCACATCGTGGGGTGCCCGTCCACCATCTCGCAGCGTAGCGGCATGCTACTGCACCACACGCTGGGGAACGGCGACTTCCAGGTGTTCGCCAACATGAGCGCGTCGGTATCGTGCGCCGTGGCCAGGCTCAACGATCCGGCCGAGGCCGCCGCGCAGATCGACCACGCGCTGCGCGAGTGCTATCTGCGTAGCCGGCCCGTCTACCTCATGCTGCCCACCGACATCGTCGGTAAGAAGGTCGAGGGCACGCGGCTGCGCCAGGACATCGACCTCGCCGAGCCGCAGAACGAGGAGGACCGCGAGGACTACGTCGTCGACGTCGTGCTGCGCTACCTGCACGCGGCGCAGCGGCCCGTGGTGCTCGTCGACGCCTGCGCCATCCGGCACCGCGTGCTGGGCGAGGTCAGGGCGCTGCTCGACCGCACGGGGCTCCCCGTCTTTGTGACGCCCATGGGCAAGTCCGGCATTGACGAGACGCACCCGAGCTACGCCGGCGTGTACGCCGGCGACGCGTCGCGGCCCGCCGTGCGCGAGACCGTCGAGGGCTCCGATCTCGTGCTGTCGGTCGGCTCGCTGCAGAGCGACTTCAACACGGCCGGGTTCTCGTTCCGCCTCAGCCGCCTGCGCACCGTCGACCTGCACAGCGACCACTGCGTCGTGCGCTACTCGGAGTACCCCGGCGTCAAGATGCGAGGCGTGCTGCGCAAGCTGACGGAGCGCATCGACCTCTCGCAACTAAAAGTCCACCCGCCGCCCCCCAAGATCACCGACGAGGAACTAGACCAAGGTAGCAGCGGCGACGATGAGGTCATCAGGCAGGAGTGGTTCTGGCGCCGCGTCAACCGCTTCTTCCGCGCCGGTGACGTCATAGTCACCGAGACGGGTACGGCCAACTTCGGCATCTGGGACACAACGTTCCCCGCGGGCGTCACGGCGCTCAACCAGACGTTGTGGGGCAGCATCGGCTGGGCCGTGGGCGCCACGCAGGGCGCCGCGCTCGCGGTCAAGGACTCGGAGTCGGGCCGCCGCACCGTGCTGTTCGAGGGCGACGGCAGTTTCCAGCTCACGGCGCAGGAGGTCAGTACCATGATCAGGCATGGCCTAGATGTTATCTTGTGAGTCTATCTCCGTTTGCTTTTTCCCCCGCATTTATCCTTTGCATGGCGTCATTTGTTTTTCCTTCGCAATATGTTACCCCTGTAGCCCCCCTTTTCTCCACATTACGTCACCTATTTACTACTGTCCAAGACGCAAGGGGAGCTCCAAGACGGATTCCGCAAGTCCGAAGGACATAAGAGCACTGACACGAACAAATCAGGTTCGTCCTCTGCAACGAAGGCTACACCATCGAGCGCTTCATCCACGGCATGGAGGCCGAGTACAACGATGTGGCGGAGTGGCGGTACCGCGACCTGGTGCCCGCGTTCGGCGGCACCGAGGCGGGCGGCGCGCGCACTTATGCCGTCAAGACGAGGGACGAGCTCTCGCGCCTCCTCGACGACAAGGACTTCAACGAGCGCCGCGGCCTCCGCTTCGTCGAGGTCTACATGCCCCGCGACGACGCCCCCGCCTCCCTCAAGCTCACGGCCGAAGCCAGCGCTAGGAATAACGCTAAGATAGAGCCGTGAAAAAAAAAAAGGGGGGGGGGGGGGGGGGGGTTGACGTAGAGTGAGTCGAGGGAAGAGGGTGGTAATGTCGCTCCGGTGGTGTGAAGCAGATCTTAACATGATTGGGAGGAAAGGAAGCTAATCTCCATTCAATTTTGGTCGGATAACATGGATTGCGAGCTTAGGAAAGCATCAGTAAGCTAACAAATGGTTGCATGCGGCTTTATTTTTCTAGCTGCACTTTGCGTATCCTCTGGAGTGGCCTTTGGGGCTCCAGACTGCTCTGCGAGCGTAGAGAATGCATTACGAGTATCCATCGATCAAGCCGAGAGCCAGAGTGTCGTGCTGGGATCCACAATAGGCGTTCACCCCGCCAAGGTATTCTTAGCAGTGCAGCTATATTCAGAGGTAGGGTCCTGCTTTATGTTTCGTTATGCTTCGGGGAGAATAGGGGTAACTATCTGGCAAGGAATAAAGGAACGGGGTGCACTTTTTACCGCCTTCTCTACACAAGCATTATAGTTACTCTCATCTTATGTCTGCTTGTTGGTCAGGTTGATAGATTAGCTAGCGTGATTCTTCAAGAGGCGAGCGATGGCTTGGGTGGCGGTTCCCATACTAGCAAACAGCATTAATACATAGGTGGAAGGAATACCATCATCGCATTCCTATCTGTACCTTATGTATCAAGTTCGGAGAAGCTACAACTGACGCTAGATACTCAGTTTTGGGCGTCATGCCGATTATAGATTATCGCTATTGTAAACAGGGACGTGCAATCCTCCATCGGGTTACGGCGCACTGGTTTCTATAGCCGAGATCTCGACGACTCGAAATTCCTGTACGATCCCGACACTTCCTTCCTTACTACCGTCCGCATACGTCTCGTGCTTATGGGGCAGGGCACTTAGTTGCTACTCTCACAACCTTCTGACTATAGGCCCACGGGTCGCTCGGCTCAGCTCGGCTCGAATATGGGGTTGTGATGGATGGTTTGAGAATGCCGGCTGTACTTACTAAGCGGCTATCGGCCACACGCAGCACTCGTTGCCCGACTAACAAGTCGACACGATGCTGGACATAATTAGCCCCCCATGCTGGATCTCTCACCAACGTACCCCGTCCACGCTACCCCTAAGTCGCAGAACACTCCTCACGCGGAGATCGACGAATTACCCCGAGCCCATTCCTGGACCGCCGCAAGGGGGCCACCATCAAGTGGCCAGAACAACTCCCTTCTCAGCCCAGCAGCAGCAGCAATTACAACACCAGACGTACAAGCGCAGCGGGGCCCGCACCGAAGAGCCGACCGACCGGTCGGGGGCGGAGTTTATTAATTCATCACTAATTAGATGGCTAGATCTCATTGCTCATCCCCCGTCCCCCCGGAACTATTCAACCTAGGCAATAAACGGAACCGCCAGGCCCCTTTAGACCCCCCGCCCCTAAAATAGGACCCAATCAACCCAGCCAGCCAGTAAAGTAGCAAGCAAGTAATGCACGCACATCCGTTGATTCGTGTTGGATAATGATGACGATAAGTCAGTCCGAGACCCATGGAAGAAAACAGTTGCGCATCCCGCCCGTGGATGTCAGATAACTATTCCCCATGCCCTAAACGACACAACTTTTGCGACGCTTTTTGCGCCCGCCTCACACAAAACGCCGTTCCTTCGCGTAAGTAATTTTTTACATAACAAACAGGAGGTCGGTGTCTAATTTCCCTACAGTATCAGTTATCCCGCGGTGTCTCTGGCTCGGTCGTCGGGGACCGGAACTTACTCAGGGGATGGCTACACGAGAGCTGCGGCTTCTGCGTGTATCGGGACTCGAGCTCGTCCCTGATGCTGTTGAGGAGCTGCACGTAGCTCTGCTGGGGCTTCTTCTTAAGCGCCGTGATGAAAGCCCATGACATCGCGCCCGTGGCCTGAGATGCGATCGTCGCGTCCGCCCTGTAAGGGAAAAAAGAGAACGAGTCAGCGACGTCAATCCAACCTGAGGATGACGTAAAAGATAGGTGTCGCGTAAGGAAAGGGGCTCTTGCGCCCAGCAACAGGGGGATGGTTCCAACGTAACCCATGGCCCCAGATGCAAAGCACAACCTCAGCGGTTGTACTTTGATCCAGAGCGTGGGGGAAAAAAAAGGAAATATACATCAATCGTAGCCTGATACATGGAAATAAGAAAAGGCCCCTCCAATCTCCAATACCGGGCATAGCATTGCCCCTCGCCATACATGTCACCGCCAAACCCACCCCCCCCCCCCAAATTTATGAACTTTTGGCCGTTCATCATACATGCGTGAAGACATCGTAAGTCATCATCCGGCCATGCCACATTACAACCCAACTACCGAGAAAACGCGAAAAGGGTATGGCTACAAGTAGGGATAGACAAAAGTGAAGGGGTATACGAACGAAGTCTGATCATCCTTGCTCCCGGAAAGCATGATGACGTCGGCGGCCGAGGTCTTAGTGGCCAGGGTTCTATTATGCGCGTCCTCGCCAATGGTGGCTTTCTTAAAGAAGCCCATGATATTGCCGGCGACACCGCTAAGATCGCCGCGCTGGTAGGATGAGATAACACCGAGAAGACCCTGACCGGCTTCCTTGGCCAGATTGGGCTCCTTGAGGACGCCTTGGGTAGAGTAGATGTAGGGAAGATCGAGGGCGGTTCCGGAATGGCAGGAGTCGAAGATAGCCGTCAATCGGACCCCGGCCTGGAGGGGTCGGACCATTATCCTGTGCATCTCGTCGTCGGTGATGTGGCCAACTTGGCGAAAGTCGACCGGGTAGATAACTTCGTCGTACCCATCGGGCTCGTCGCCGTCGAGGTCCTTGGTTTGACCACCATGCCCTATATTAATTTAGAACCTAAAATATAAAGGCTCACACAGCTCACTCGTACGCGCACGCACCGGAATAGTGGAAGAATAGGGAGTCGTTGGGCTTTGCGTCCTTCACCAGCCAATGCATAGCCCGCAATATGTTCTGCTTCGTAGGCTGGCTCATGGGGTTCTGCTGATCGTCGGTGAGGATGACCATGTCTTCCCGCTTATAGCTATAGTTCTGGACGAGGTAGGCCGACATATTTCTAACATCGTTGATACATCCCCTGAGCTGGCCGCGCTGGCCGAAGTAGTTGATGCCGATCAGTAAAGCCTTTCTGCGGCCAGTACAAGTGCTGTACTTGAAGGAATATCCCTGGGGGGCGCCATGGCCGAAATGTTGCGGGCCGGAAGGCGGCGGCGGAGGGGCGTGACTGTTTCCGTGAGTGTATGAGTTAGAATTCACCGAGGGCATTCCTTATACAACTTCTATCAGTCTTCGGAAACGGGATCGGGGGGGGGGGGGGGGCCCCCCCGGCCCCCCCCCCCCCCCCCCCCCCCCCCCCCCCCCCCCCCCCCCCCCCCCCCCCCCCCCCCCGCACGGGACCACCGCAGACTTACCGGGTCTGCCATACTGGCTTGGCTGCGGGTTATAAGCGCCATATTGTTGTTGAGGAGGGCCCTATTGGCAATTCTTGTGTGAGCGGAGTTCTGAGCCGGTGGATCGAGATGGGTACACTAGAAAATGAGGAGTCGGTTGTCGTACCTGGTTGTAGCCAGCGTAGGGCTGTTGTGGAGGGGGTTGTTGACTATATCCATAAGGACCTGGAGGCGGCGGACCACCTGGCGGGGGGGGTCCGTAGTTGTTGTATTGCTGTGACGCACTATAAAAGCAACTATAATTAGTCTCTTGATGATATATTGTAACGCGCAATGCCAGAATCAAACGTCGGGTGAGGGGGGAAACATACGGTTGCTGATAATAACCACCCGGGTATTGCTGCTGCTGGGGTGGACCACCATATCCGCCTGGATACCCGTACGACATAGCAAGATAGTATAAGGTCCGGGCAAAGAGTGCGGGCAACGACGAAGAGCGAACAAGACGAGCGTGTCCGAGTTACCGAGCAAGTGAAATGATATAAGCTAATTAATGTAGTAAAGGCCAAGATAGGGCTTCAACGAAGATGTCTCCGCAGCCGAGGCGAGACGAGGGCTTTATAAAATCCAAGTGGGGCACAGTCGGGCCTTGGGGTTTGGGAGGGGAAGTAATTACGGTCGCGGTGGGTGGATCTTCACGGCGTCGGAGTTATGAATGGCTCTAGGTATTACCTAGGTTGGTAAGTAGGTGTGGATAGAGCAGCTTCTCGGGTTCTCTGCTAAGGACCAGTGGAAAAGTCAAGATAGATGCAACTGTTTATATAGTTGGACGAGAGAGGATTAATGAGAGTACGAATACATAGAATAGGTAATGTATGAATGTATGCAATTGAGGTGCATAGTAGCTCGAAAATTCGGGCGATGAATGAAAGAATGACAAGACCCCCCCCCTGTGCACACAACCGGATGACACGGTTTGTGCCAAGCAGCTCCATATCCGTACCTATACATGTACAAAGCGAAATGCCATTTGGTACATACATGCAGCCTATAAGTCGGTACCTATGTACTGGACCACCAGGGAATCTTATCTTGTTCTCCTACCACAGAACGAGATCAGATAAGTCGATCAGGAGCCTATTAATTAATCTCACCCTTACTTATTACTTGTATCATTTGTCCCATACTTACAGGAGTTCGGTACCTGGATATGGGATGCTTGTTCGCGAGAGCAATAGTGGACGGATGAACTGGGTAAGCTCAGATGTTCGGATTCGGTAGTAGTAGGGTTGACATCGGATAAAGTGGGGCCGGCTTGAGGCTTTGTCTTGCTTGCGCATTTTGTTACATTAGCACTAGCTACTTATTTGCAGAAGAGAATGTAGAGTATAACACAGCCGCCTTGAGAAGGACGTCTTTGTGCCACAACAACCACCGGGGAGGACTGCATGACCCCGCCCCACCTTGACCTTGTTCGGTTGTTCGGGTGTTTTTTCCTCTGATGTCTGTTGCTTCCGACTCTACTAGGCAATAAGGCCTTAGGTTTTATTCCTGGGCGTAAGTACCGTCCGTACCTACCTAGCTCCCGCATTCCGCATCTTCGAAATCACCGCAACCCGGTCTGAAGCGTATAAACTTTTACATAGTAAGGCGTATGTTATGCACAAAACACAACCCAGTAAAACCGCCTGACAGCGGCTAAACCCGAGCTTAGAGGAACGCTAGCCTTAATAGAGTTTAGATCCATCACCGTCTCTGGGTCACGTCAACTTGATATCCAAACTTTTGCCCAGCCTGAACTGTGGTCGCTTCCAATTCCTTCCTTCCTGTGTTATGCCCCTCGTCCATCGTGAATTTCGACTCATATCATTCGCGAAGCACACGCGCGCTTCAAGCCTCAAAGCGCTAATCCAAGGTCCTCCCTCGCGTATTTTCGCTTTCTGTGTGCCAAGTAGGTTGGTATCATTCAAACAATACCGGCCGACGCCAGCAATCCAATGTTGCAGTCATGCAAGTAAGGTCGCATTACATGGTCGCCAAAGTCCACCATCTTCTCCAGTTTTTCTAGACGGACATTACCGGCTACCTAGGTAGGTACCTTTTACCAGGAACGGGAAAATCTTGTTTTTGGGAAGTAGATCTATCCAAAACAGCATGAACTATCCATGCGCTTTTTCTTTCCCTCCCCTCCCTTCATGACATTTGACATCTGTTGCTGTTCCCAGTCACGATAGCCCATAATACAGGGCTCATTATGCTTGGCAACCTTCAGCTCAGAGGCTATTCATCAGTTCCTGGTTTAAGTTACCTATAGCACTATGCCCCTTGCCTTATTAGCTACCAGGTCAAAGCTTCGAGGTGCGCTGCTACCAGCAGCTCATCGCCCAGTGATATCGCGCCCGTTTGTGAACAGCTAGAAAGGTTTCGACGATAGCCCGCGTTTCATGTTATCTTATCTTCTGTCTTTGACGCCACTGATTGTCCATGTAGAGGCTCAGAGACTAACGTCGAGTTCAGCCGCATTATCACTTAGTATTTCGTATTAATGTCACGATGATTATCGCAGTAGCATTAGCGACTCGTGGAAGTGGGCTCACATTTCTAGTCGCTGCTCCCATTTGCCTTGATACCAGGTTGTTGTTTATCTGCCAGCAACTAAAAACTGTTCATGAGTTTAACTTCATTTCCCTATTCTGCTTTGTTTCCGTCCCTGGTTGCGGACTTGCCCGTATACACAGCCTACACATAATAAGCGCTCCCAATGTCGGCTACATCGGATTCCCCACTCTCATCACGTGGGCTCGTGTGCCTTCAAGACCAGCGACAACCTCCCCGAAAAGACTTTTCCAACGGTGATGGACCATAATTGAAGGCCCCAATTGCTATAGGTCAGGCCGCAAATTAGCGCCTATAAAACAAATGTCTGCGGTCCGCTTAACGTGCGTCAGGGACGGGAACAACGATTTTCCAGCTGCACGTCATCCGAATCTGGCAATATTGACGGCAATCCCGCGGTTTGAGAGCAGCTGAGCAACCTTGGCGTCAAGCCAATCGTTGCGTTCTATAGCACATGGCGCCCACGGTCTATCAGACGGGATACAATAGGACCTCGACACGTAGGTCCCCGTCCGGATCGATACCCGTCTAGGAACAGCTTGGTCCTTGAGACCGCTGTTAATGCCAAAATTTTTCAGATCTCCTGGTCATCGGTAGCCATAGAGCTCGCTTAGGGGTCGGCGGGACCGCGAGGCTTGACATCAGGGACAGACTCGCATGGGTCGCATTTGGTTGCGGTGGATACTCGCACGGCTCTAGCACTCGAGGAGTTCTTGCAACTACAGTTACTTACGTGGGGATATGATGAACGCTTTGAAACGTTGCAGTAGCACTGAGTTGTTAGCCTGTCTCAGATCTTCTAGGTCATTGGCGAATGACTGATTCCCATGCCCTCCCCCAGGGGGTATCGATCGTCAGGCACGTCAGTCGAAATCTTGCCTGAAGCATTCCGTACAGGGCGCTAGGCTCGGCAGTCCAGCTGCATGGGAACCAAAAGTCCCATCCAAGGTGACGCCGGGAAGCACAGCCGCCTTCTCGGGTCGAGCCTCTAGCCGTTTACAAGCAAAAGCTCCGGGACAGCAGCCCTACGCGCAGATGACATCACGTCACAGTTGCAGTCATCCACTTACGGTGACACTTCGAGTTCGACAAATGGTGATATCAGTGTTTTTTCCCCCCACAATGTTTATTGAAGCTATCTTATCAGCTAAATTTAGCAGGAGGCTGCCTGGAGGCTTGACGGCCTCCGCGAAGGCACTCTATGGAGGTACTTCGCTTGTCACCAAGTGTATATCGCTTACCTCTGCAGAGCGGCCTCTGAAGGGTGGCTCGTCAAAGATTATCCCGGCACATCTGGATCATCCGGATCGTTGCGGGCTTGATGTTGAGTGATCTCCCAGGTGGGATGTCCAGAGTCATCGCATATTGAAGTCTAGGGGCCGCGAACGAGGAGGAAGACTCTCCCGATAGTACTGGCAGCCCATTCTTGTTCCGCCGCGACGCCAAGACCATCTCAGCATACCATTTAACCCACTGCAGCTTCCATAGGACCATAATAACCTTGTCTGGATCCCGACATGCGCAGGTCGAGTAGCAATGCTGGATGTTCTCCGTTCCCAGGATGAAATACTCATGCACCTCGAAGTAACACCGGCCCGGGAATCTGACTCCCGTGTACGAGAGGTTGTTAAAGAGCTCGATGGGAGTATCACCGATAAACTCGCGAACAGACATGTTTGCTACTTACTCGAACTGCTAGATCTAGATGATTAATAATCAACCATATCAGTTAAGTATAACCGGCTAAGCCTCATCTATTCATATATACTGTTATCCGGCCAAGATGTCTCCTCTATCATGACAACACTTGCCCACGAGTTTGTGAACTCGATCCGGTAGCAAGTCCTTAGTGGACAACATTGCCCTTCCTCTGGTCAATCCATCTCACCTCCACCTCTATACCACAGTACATTTGTCTCATAAAGCCCAGGAACAAAAGGCACGCGACATTACCAGCACAGAGCCTCAGAAGATGGCCCGATACCCGCCACTGGTTCCACTCGTGCTTGCTTCTGATAGACTACGCAAGAGGGGTGAACGCCAGCAAGGGGCTTGTGTTCCACGTGTCTTCGAGCATGTCCAACCTATTTTAGCATCTTGATGCCGGTTATTCTCATGCAAATTGGGCGTTAGATTCATGCGAACCGCCTGGGTAACACATGCATGCTGACGGCATCAGGGTAAGAATACCCACTGGCGGCTTCTCTATACATCCGGCTACCTGTCCCGGCTTGGGGTCCTTGGAAGGGAGGAAGGGTCTAGCCTCAACCCGGTGCATCTCTATCGTCTAGCTCCAGAGCCGTACGCCGTGCCGTTGTTTCAGTCCGTCAATTCGGGCTATCTCTCGGATTTGATCTCCCCCTGGCTGTCAAGTTCCCCCTTCCCCATTCACAAATGCACGTACGTATGCAATGCGTAGAGATATGTCTCGCCGTACCTAAGCCACTCTCTCATATTCTCATCTCACATACGCACATTCACATACATGCGCACGCGCTTTCTCCATCTGACCTGCGTTAAGGGTCCCGATGTAGTACCATACGCGGGGCATCGGAGCTGCCCGCTGCCACTACCGGGCCTTGGGACCGCAACGGAAACGCTCTACGACTGCATTGCATCTTTCTTGCATCCGGTCGGCTTGTGTCGAAAGCGGAAGCGGTCTTTTCTGTCTCCATGGGGGAAAAGAAGGGGGGGGGAAAAAACTGTGCAGGACTGTGGCGCAGGGCCACAGCTGCATATATATATTGCATGCATGCATTGCATTGCATATTGACCCAGCCTAGTACATACGTCCGGACTGACGGGGTTACATGATGAACAGTTGCATATGTGCAATACGTGCGTGGAAGGCAGTGGGAGAAGTCTTCCATGCATACACGAACCCCACGTACGTGAACATGCTCTACTACTTACCTATACCATTCTACTTCATGCATCGTGGCGCTCCCCCGCGTACGTACTCACATGAGGCTTCAACGTCCAGGCCAGCATCCTATTAATAGCCTATGCCTCGAAATCTAGAACCAACCCGGAGACATCAACCAGATCCGGCTGCTGGCCTGGACAATCCCATCTAGTCCGATCTGTATATTGACACCTATGTCAGACGCGCCATTCGGCCCAGTCCCGGCCACAGCGGCATCCCGAATAGATACGTCGTAGACAGCGCAGGGTATAGTTGGTCATTCCGTCAAGTACATACCGGGAGCAAGGTGTGCTGTTTGACGGGCGTAGGTCCCAAGACGTTCGGCTCTATTAATAGGCCCGGCGGTTGATGGTACCTAAGGACGGGGAATCTAGACCTCCATCGTCCCTCCCTATCTCCGGGTTCCTACGTAGGCATCTAGTACTATGTAGCCGATTGAGACCGAATCGGGCGGTAGACCTCTTCCTCGGACTACTTCCCAACTCGAAACGAATGATTACCTAGTCTCCATGGCATCGCGAATCCGTAGGAGGCAAGTACCTCATCGATTGATTATCTCCTTGGCCATCTCGTTATTCCAGCGGCTGACTACCACCAACTGGACGGACAGCGACCGACGCCACAACCCCGAAGCCTATTCCAATCCGAAAGGGGCTTCGCATCTTGTAGTTCGAAATTGCTCATACCCGTTGGCAGATAAAGAATAAGAAAAAAAAAGGGGAACCACGGGTTTATTAGTAGCGCGTACATCTAACAAATACCCTAGACGTCGTGCAAGGCAGGGCAATGCGATAGGGTTGTGAACGCAGAACCCGAAGCAGCAAGACCGGCGTCCCCTGTCCGTGCTATTGGTCGTAGCTATCAGGCGGGATAAGGGAACAGTAAACAGGTATGAAGCTCGTTGTTCGAGTTAAAGGTCGAAGACAACGCGCATTGCCGAGTCCTGCCTATGCACCTTCATGCTCGGGACTCGGAGGTTCCTGGCCACCGAAAAAAGCGTTGGCTCCGGAAGGCTTCGGACCCGGCCAGTCAATACCGTGATAGCTGCGGGACTTGCTGGCGGGCGGATGGTGTAGGTAGTGCTGGGGACACGATTCCGTTGACGACGATGCAATCATAGAAGATCTTCGGGCATGACTGTAGGGGTTGCCGTCGGGGTGGGTAGAAGGTTGGACGAAGTCCAACTTTGCTGGCTGCTGGTTACAAGCTCTGCTTGAGATAGCGACTGGGTTAACTGCTGGTAGCCATCTGAAAAACAATGTCCCTTGTTAGACTGCCAGTGGACTATTGCGTTACCTGCCGGCCATTCTTGAATCCCATGCCTCCCAGTCGCTTTCCAAGACTCGATGGGATATGTGCAAGTCAAGGTAAGGATAGAACTGGAAATATTGAATATCATATTGTCCCCCTAACGCCGTTTCCGTAACACGTGCAGAATACGAGTAATGTGATAAAACACCAGGACTCCCCGGAGCGAGAGGTTGGTAGGGGAGGGAACGAGGAGAGAGGACGAAAAAGGGGGTATCTCTTCTCTCTTCCCTTCATTCTTGTCCAACTCAATCATTACCGTCCCCCCCTGCTGAAACCGCCTCGTCCTCTACCACCACCGCCGCCACGGCTGAATCCACCGCCGCCGCCACCGCGACTAAAGCCACCACCCCCGCGACCGCCGCCAAACGAACCTCTGCCTCCCCTCGAGGGAGGGCCGCCCCTGCCGCCCCGGCTACCGAAACCGCCGCGGCCACCGCCCCGAATGGGACCACCGCGGCCACCACCGCCCCTACCGGCCTTCTTGACCTTGGGGGCGCCCGGGGGCGGCTTGGGCTTGGGTAGGAAGCGCTCGAGTGGCATGAGCTTCTCGCTGCCGATGTAGAACTTGTCGCCGGGCTTGAAGGAGCCGGGCTGGATGCCCTCGCTCGGCTTGATGGTGAAGTAGACCTGGTTGATGGGGCCGAGCACCTCGTCGATCTTGCCGACGGCCGTCTTGTTCTCGAGGAACATCTGCGCGTTGAACTGCGGCACCTTGGGGTTCGTGCTCTCGCACACCATCTCGCCCTCACACGCGTGCATGAACGTCCCGATCTCCAGGATCTGATCCGGCGGGCCGAAGTCGCGCTGTCCGAAGCCGCCACGGCCTATCGTTGTCACGCGTGTTAGTCTAGCCTGCGCCCATCTGCGGATAGATCATCTTCTGCATAGTTGCACGGGATGAAGCGTGTATCGAGATCTTGAAGGAAGCGGAGAAAAAAAAAAAGGAAAAGGAAAAGGACATACCACCGCCTCTACCTCCGCCCCGACCTCCACCGAAGCCTCCTCGTCCTCTCGGCGCACCTCTCGACATGGTGAAATGTGTGGTTGTGAGGCCGCCTGATCTCTACTGTCGTTGTCGTTGTTGTCGTCGTGTGCAGGCGTTTGGCAGGCGACGACTTTGAATTTCGGGGATTTAGCTTCGCAATAATTTTTTGGACGGAAATTCGCCAATTGAAGCGTTGATCGGAAAGCCAAGGTCGGGTCCACCTAGGCAGAGCCCTGTTCGTAGCTTGATCGGAAAAAATGCCGTGCCGAGATAAGGGACCTCTTAGGCGCTTATCAGTCGCTCCGCTAAAATTCGTGCAGAACCTCGATGCCCCTCAATTTGGCGGGTTAAAAGTACCGAATACTTTGGTCCACTACCCTATAAGGAAACACGTCCACCGATGCAGGGGCCCATCCCGCCGCCATTTTGCGCACCGAGTCACTGAGTCCAGGGGGACGAGGTTACTGCATTTGCAGGTTCTAGTACGACAGGTGGGGTGACTTTCTTTCCTGACCCTCTTCGTATATCGCGCCGGTCAATCCACCCTCGACTCACTCACACTCGACTTATAAAGAGGCGTGCAACAGCACAGGGGAAACAGCTCCCTGGATTCCCATCTTAAACTTCGATTGAACGCTACGAAACGCCAACATGGACGCCGCTATGAAGGCAGTCGACTCCGTCACCGAAGGAGTCAAGAATGTGGCCGTTAGTGGTGATAAGAAGGCGGGCAAGAAGGACAAGAAGGGCGGCGCCGGAGATGCCCCGGCCGGTCCTCTGGAGTTGAACCCGCCTCCCGACTTTCTTCAGCGCCGTCTCGACCTCTTCGATCGTCTGAAGAAGCGACAGGAAGAGGAGCTCGCCAAGAAGCCCCGCGAGCCCATCACTATCACCATGCCCGACGGAAGCATCAAAGCCGGTACCTCCTACGAGACCACCCCGGGAGAGATAGCCAAGGGGATCAGCAATAGTCTATACAAGCGTGCCGTCGTTGCGAGGCTAGACGGAGACAAGGAGCAGCTGTGGGATCTCGAGAGGCCCCTCGAGAGAAGCTGCAAGCTGGAGCTCCTGACCTTCGACGACGAGCAGGGAAAGCAGGTCTTCTGGCATTCCAGCGCCCACATACTGGGTGAGGCCTCCGAGAGAAGATTTGGGTGCTCCCTATGTATCGGTCCACCCATCGACAACGGCTTCTATTACGAGATGGCCCTACCGGATGGTGCTGCTGTCCAGACTGCCGACTGGAAGCCGCTCGAGTCTATTGTCGCCTCCATCGTCAAGGAGAAGCAGAAGTTCGAGCGCTTGGTCATGTCCAAGGACGAGCTCCTCGAGATGTTCGGCTACAACAAGTACAAGCAGCATATTATCAAGGACAAGATCCCGGATGGAACCTACACCACCGTCTACCGAAACGGCCCCCTGATCGATCTCTGCAGGGGACCGCACGTGCCCGATACCGGAAGAATCGAGTCGTTCGCCATTATGAAGAACTCTGCCTCGTATTTCCTGGGTGACGCCAAGAACGACTCTCTGCAGCGCATCTACGGCGTATCGTTCCCGGACAAGAAGCAGATGGCCGCACACAAGAAGTTCTTGGAGGAGGCTGCCAAGCGTGACCACCGTAAAATCGGCAAGGACCAAGAGCTGTTTTTCTTCCACGAGCTCTCGCCGGGCTCCTGCTTCTTCCTGCCCCACGGTACCAGAATCTACAACACCCTTCTCGACTACATCCGGCAACAATACTGGAAGCGGGGCTACCAAGAGGTGGTCACCCCTAACATGTTCAACTCGGAGTTGTGGAAGACGTCTGGCCACTGGGATTACTACAAGGACGACATGTTCGTCATAGACCTGGAAGAGAACGTCAAATTCGCTCTGAAACCGATGAACTGCCCCGGACACGCCCTCATGTTCGGCCACCGGGAGAGGTCGCACCGGGAGCTGCCATGGCGAGTTGCTGATTTCGGTGTCCTCCATCGAAACGAGGCTTCTGGTGCGCTGTCTGGTCTTACCCGTGTGAGAAGGTTTCAGCAAGACGATGCCCACATCTTCTGTCGGGAAGACCAGATCAAGCAGGAGATGGCCGACTTATTCGACTTCCTCCGCGAGATGTACGGACTGTTGGGCATGACTTTCAAGCTCAAGCTCTCGACCAGACCCGAGAAATACATGGGCCAGATCGAGACCTGGGACCGTGCCGAGGACATGCTGCGGCAGTCTCTCGACGAGTTTGCGGCTTCGACGAACGGTGTCTCCTGGACTCTCAACGCGGGCGACGGCGCCTTCTACGGCCCCAAGATCGATATCACGATCGTCGACTGTCTGAACCGCGACTGGCAGTGCGCTACCATCCAGCTGGACTTCCTCCAGCCCCAGAACTTCAACTTGGAATACGTGACGGCCGAGTCCACCGCGAAGCCCAAGGAGGAGCAGCCTGCTGCGCCGCTGAAAGAGGCGGCACCGGCACCGGAAGCCAAGGACGAGAAGGACGGCGCTAAGAAGGGGCGCGTCATCAAGCCCCTTACCCCTGGTTGTGCCAGACCCGTCATGATCCATCGTGCCAGTACGTACTGTCCAGCGTTATTGTCTTGCCCCTTCTCAACCCTAGGAATAGAGCTTCTTTATTAGATGAAGCCCCTGAGGGTTTAGGGCGCCGAAGACAAATCCCGAAATTTACGGTCCGCTCGCGAGACCGTTAAAGATGAGATGGCTAACTCCCTTCTTTTTACAGTGGCCGGCAGTATAGAACGGTTCATGGGCATCCTCTGCGAGCACTGGGCGGGCAAGTGGCCCTTCTGGCTGAGTCCAAGACAGATCCTGGTTATCCCCGTCGGGGTCGGCTTCTACCCCTACGCCCAGGAAGTCCAGTCCATCTTCCACAAAGAGAAGATGTACGTTGACGTCGACCTCAGCGGCAACACCCTGCAGAAGAAGATCCGCAACGGACAGCTGGCCCAGTATAACTTCATCTTTGGTAAGCACCTCCCTCGTAGTTTTCTTATGCCTCCGTCATAAACACCCTCCAACTCCCCAGCAAAAATTTGTTTATCACATCCCTCGACCAAAACTGACGCGCGCTCCTAGTCGTCGGAGACGAGGAGGAGAAGGGCAGACAGGTCAACGTCCGGTACCGCGACGACACGTCGGCGCAGGACCGCGGCAAGCCGATCGGCCTCGATGATGCCGTCGAGAAGATCCGGGAACTCAGGGACGAGCGCGGCACCTACAACCCCTTCCCGTCGATCGTCAAGCCGGCGGCCGCTACCAAGGGGGAGGCGAAGTAGCAGTAGAGTGGAAGGGGAAAAAAAAAAAAGGAATAACGAGTAAGACGAAGATAACAGAGATGATGATGTTGCTGCTGCTAGATCGGAAGTGAGGAATAGAGACAAACTCCTTGTGCGCTAAGTTCGTGTAGATCTAGATAGGTGTATGTGGTGTTGAAGTGGAATAGGGGTTGTGGTGAATTATCTGATGAATTGTGCTGCATACTAGATCGTGGATCCGAAGGGACGGCTGGTTAAAAACAGTCGAGCGCCTAGTACTGGGTTTCTGCTCGCTTGATTTGAGTGACTAGAGCTACATAGTGCCACTGTGCCAGTGGCAGCATAGTGATCTAGGACACTGGCTTCCTGAACAAATCTGAACTCCATAGCCCACGAGTCCAAGAACACTTACGAATTTGAATATGTCCTAATTGACGAGGCACGCGCCCACTAGTATGCATGAAAAAGTATCCGCTGTAGCTTTTCTCTTCGACCTATTCGTAAGTTCAAGCCAACTCTACAGACCTCGATTTCCACCTCTTCCCACCTCCAGAGCGGTCGCGGGCCGGGGTGGGGGCGCAATGAAGGGAGCCCATCTGTTCCGGTCGACGGTCTCGAATGAAAACTCTTACAGTACTGAACACTTGGTTCCCGGCGAACAGCATAAGCAGACTGAAACCTTTGGTCTCGCATAGCAGCAGGAACTGCATAAACGTGTCGCTGCGACAGTTCCTGGCGACTTTGTGCTTCGATCAGGGGCCAGAGTGTGGGGTCAGTCTGCGTCTTAAAGGCGACGGCTGAAAGCAAACAGGGCAACAGCGTCGAAGTAAGGCGTCTCCCGAGCCCATACATTCATGGTTGATCATTCTCGCCCAGGGTCCCAAGATCGTTTGGTTTAAGTAACCGCATGAAGTCGCTCGAGGTTGCACGTGTTAGTACGTACTCACGGTAAGTGGGGCGGGTTAGGGGCCGGAGCTGTTGTCCGTTCTATAAATAAGCAGGCTTACACTTACTCTGGTATCAGGCAAAAGTTTTAACACATTATCATGTCCCTGTAAGCCGTACTAGCAACTACCCCATACGAATTTGCTGTAGATTCGACATGGATTAGCCACGGTGCATCACCCAGACTATATACCATATTAGCAGCCTTTCAGCCTTTAAACATTAATAACGTACGAAGGTTGGGCGCAAAAGTGTGCGACCATAGCCTGTCGGGTCCACAGTACGCCACAAAGCACAGTGACGTACAGTAAAAATAAGGCTAGGGTGTCTGTACCTTAAAGTGAATTCTTTAGGGAGTACCTTTAGTGCCCCGATAATGCCCCTACTGATGAAGTCCCCTATATTACAGCGTACTTAACTGGAAATAACGTTTCCTCAGCCACAGTTCGTACTGCGGGCCCGACCTTCGTACATCACACATATAATGCTAATGGAAGGCTTTCCATATATTTTGGAGCCATTTTTCGTAAAGAGTGACATGCTATATATGCGTGTAAGCTAGCCGGATATGGAAAAGATGCTGTGGCACCTTAGCGCAGCGACCTGGGGCTGGGATTAAACTTATCCGCAACATTATAGTAGTGTATATCCACTAACAATAACTCCAACGACTTTCTATTAATTCACAGTCTAGGAGCTGCCCAACGTAAGCATGTTCTAATAGCTCTGTTGCCCTAACAATCATCAACCCTTTATTAGTCGAAATGGCCTCACAAGGGGAAACAGAGAATAAGGATCTGAAGTTCTTCAAAGACATTCCGTGGTGCGCCAAGCAGCTCAGCAGCCCGGACGTCGCCATCTGGGTCCCGCCGTGGAAGCGCAAATCCGCGGCCCCGGAGGCGACGCCGTTCTTCAAGCGCACGCTAAGCACGCCCGACACGCTCCCCGCGGTCGTCGCGTTCCACGGGAAGCAGGCCCGGGCGAACTCGTTCCTCACCGAGCTGAGGGCCCTCGTCGCGCTGCGCGAGGGCGTCACGGGCCTCCACGGCCTGCTGCACGGCGGGGCCGTCTCGGCCATCTTCGACGAGGTCGCCGGCATGCTCGTCGCCGTCAACCAGGAGCGCGGCGTCCGCGCCCTCGGCGGCACGTACGTGACGGCCTACCTCAACACGTCGTTCCTGCGGCCCGTGCCGGCGGCGCCCGGCGCCGTGCTGGTGGTCGCGCGGCTCGCGGGGCTCGAGGGCCGCAGGATGCTGGTCGAGGCGACGATGCGGGACGAGTATGCGACGGTGTTGGCAGAGGCCGAGGCGATGTTTGTCAGGGTTGGGACGGAGAGGCTTTGATTTGTTTCCGATGGAATTGCGAGCGAGTGGTCCGCTTTCGCATGTAACGAATTCTTTTCTCGCGCACATACTCACAACAACTGGGACGACGTTACTCTAGGTCTGGGGGGGGGGGGCGGGGGGGGGGGGGGGGGGGGGGGGGGGGGGGG
>QJNS01000525.1:0-19115 GCA_004154925.1 Monosporascus cannonballus
TAACCAACTATTAAACCTTAAGTCGACGGGTTTATGTTGGCAGGAGTATCGTGGGAATCTGAGCAATAGATACAGTAACGTGTCACGTCTCTTAATACCCGGTTATCGCAAATGATTGGTATTGATGAGTGTTGCAAGCTGAAGCTATCTAAACTATGGATTTAATGAGCGTATATATCCTTGTCCTTCTTGGCTTGATCACTCGTGATCACGCCGTTGGTGGTGATCACGATCACTTGGGATCACCTTTGATCACTGATGATCACTGGCTTGGCAGTGATCACCGTCACGTGACCCGGGAGGTGGCCCGTGTGCTCCTGCCTGACCGTTTCTTGAGACCGGAGCTTGTCGGGTCGTAACATTAATAAGCCATTTTTCATATATATATATATAGCCCTGAATTTCCCCAACTGTTATTGGGCTTATATAACTTTAATATAGTTAACTTTATTTTTTGTAATACACCTTAAGTCTGCCCTAAACGTTTTTCCATACAAATCTTTACAGAGTAGCCTTATTTTTTATCTTAGTTTTTAAAGGTTATAAGCTCCGAATACGAATAACTTTTAACAATATTAATAATAATAACATTCCTCCATATCTTACCCAAACCTTAACCGATTTATACTATTTCTTTACACTGAAAACCGTTAAAATCACCTTTTTCTGCCATTTAACTTTCAACTTTATCGGATTACTCCTTTATATTTATTTCGAAAAGTTTATATAATTTTTCGTTTTTAATAATCATAAAAATCTCCAACAAACCTTTCCTACTTAAAGGCAATGCCAACATAGAATTATGGTCCATTCGGATTAAGGCTACGTTTATATGCAAAGGCCTTAATTGCGTTATAATAACGGATATAAGGGAAAATTTATTCTAATCCGATAATAACAAAGCTTTAGCTACTATATAGTTACTGTACGAAAGCGGACCTTTGCATTATATAAAGGCTATAACCAGTTATAAAGAAGCCTGGGAAGTTCTTTATGGCCAATATAGGCCTAAAGAATTTACAATTAAATTTCTTATATTAAAGGAATTCTTTAATTTTACATACGACGATTTCGAATCCATGGAAAAATACCTTAATAAAGTTAAGTCGTTAATTAACGAATTAAAATCGAAGAACCTGGAACTGCCCGATAAAGTAATTATAACCTGGGTTTTAAATTCGTTGTTAGATAATTTCGAAGCTTTCGTCTAGAATATAACTCAATCTTTTCGAAAAAACTTTAAGTCCTATATTTCTGAAATATTTTTTTCTTCGTTAATCGACGAAGCAAGGGGTCAAAAAAAAAGGGTTAGTTGTGTCATGACCCAACAAGCCACGGCCTCCAGAAACGGTCTGTCATGATCCAACCACAAATGCGCGGTGGGGCAGGTCACGTAATGGATCACCAACTTACTGGTGGTGAACCAGTAAGCCGGATCACCAATTTACGGGTAATGATCCAGCTAACAGGAATAGGATATATACGCTCACTAATTCCATAGTCTAGATAGCTTTAACTTGTAATACTTATTAATATTAATTATTTGCAATAATAAGGTATTAAAAACGTAATACGATTACTGTATTTATTATTTAAATTCCCACAATACTTCTGCTAATATAAACCCGTCGACATAAAGTTTAATAATTAGTTAAACCGTTTAGCTCGTAATACGTTGCAAACTTTTGTTTAATAATACCGTCCGACTTTAAGCAATATTTAATACTGTTAAATATTAACCAGCGCTTAAAAAACCCCTACTTAATAGTTTTAAGCTCGAATTCGGGAATTGGAAAAAGAAATTCGACAAATTAAGGTTACGCCACCTGCCTAACCTTTTTTTGCCCGCATGAAACCTAAAAAGCCGGAGCCTTACGATAGAAAAAAATAACCTTTAAACTTTTTTGATTTAGATACGAATTTATTTTTATTTCTTAAACCTTAATAATCCAGCGGATATGGTCTTAATAATAAGAATATATTTAATAAACATATAACTAATTAATTTAAATCTATTATAAGAAATTTTTAGAAATAAGAAAATCGGATAAAAAAGATTTTATTAATAAATTTTTTTTACTTTATACCAATTTCGAAAATAAAATACGCGATAATTTCGGTAATCCAAATAAAACATAATTTGCGGCCTAGCAACTTTTGTAATTCCGATAAAAAAAACCCGTATCCAAATATGTTATAACTTTTAAAGGTTTTGCAGTTAAGGCGAAATAAAAAAATAACGAAACCGACAACCTTATCGACATATTTTACAAAAAGCTAAAAGATAATATAAAAAAATAAAATTATTTAGATTAAATAATTAATTATTTTAAATCGATATATTACAAAAATAATTAAGATTAACAATTAACAGTTTGAGAAATAATAGGAAAAAAAGATAATATGCCTTACGTTCGGGATATAACAAGTTTAACTAGGGAAAAAAACGAAACGTACCCCTTACTTTTTACGGAACGGCGCCAGGACCTATAGAACTCGGCGTTACCCACCGACAAAACTAAAGCCAGATTAAATGCTTTAATTATGGCAAAATGGGACATAAGGCCTATAAATAAAAAAACTCAAAAAGTTACGATAAAATAACTAGACCCCTATACCAGAAAAATAGCCTAAAAACAACTAAGGAAATAATAATAAAATTATTAACATAATTTAAGCCAGATATATATTAAGCCTTTAATAAAAGATTTAATAAGGATTATTATAATAAGGAATTTAACGAAAAATGCAAAAAGTTAGAAAGTTAGCTTAATAAATATCGCGAATATAATAGGAAATATTATAAGGATAATTACGCAAGTACTAGAACTGGACAGAAAAAATCTGTCCCGGAACCTTTAATCGATATGGCAAAATATACGCTATATATTATCGACGGCGAAAATATCCCGGTTACTAAAAGTGAAAATAATATATTTCTAAATAAATTACCCATATATTTTATAAAGGATTTAACTTTCCAAATCTTACCGGAAATAATAAAAACGATAAGTAATAATATTAACAGTTTCGAACCATAATCCCAAACAATATCCAGCAATTGGCCGAAGCAAAAAGCTGGCCCGAAAAAAAGTAATACCCGCAGGAAAACCCCTTTTATTATTATGGATAATATAATCATTAAACGGAAAAAGAATTAATTTAGCGTACGGTAAAAAAACATTACCAAAAAGTTATTACGGATTTTCATTTTTAATTGGTATTTATTATAAATCCTTACGAAAAGAAATTATCAAAGAAAAAATACATTAATTTATAAAGAAATTTTAAAATAATAATTAAAATAATGCATAATGGGATGCAGTGGTAAACATAAAGAAATAATTTATTTAATAAGGGAAGGAATTATAATAAAATTAAGAATAATTAATATAACTTAAAAAAACAGTACGCCGACAATAATAATAAATATAACAGTTTAACGCGTTAAACGAAAAAACATAAATAAAGTTCGATAAATTTAAATAAAAATTAAAAAACGAAAATTATTTATAAAAAAGTTGCAAAATAATAAAACCTAAAAAAGTTAAAAGGAATTCCCAAAAAAAAACTTTAAACGCAATAATAAAAAAAGTTAACGACTTTATTACTTTAGATATACGAATTGGAACGTATTAATATATCGCAATAATAAATTACGAAACTTTGGGCGGGAATTACATTATACCAAATATAATTAATAAGTTTAAATTATTATAAAGATATAAGTTAAAACCTTATATAACGATAAATATTAAAGGTTAAGAATTTGTTTACGATAACGAAAAAATCATATACGAAATTAATTATTTCGAGATTTTTATTAAAGGATAATACTAAATAATTAATTTCGACATCGTTTTATTCGGAAATTACGATATAATCTTAAGATTACCATAAATACGCCAGTACGGAATTTTAATTAATAAAAAAATTAGTTAAGTAAGGTTCGCCTTATACCTTATTAACAGATAAGAAAAAAAATTAAGTTTTTAATATTTAATCGATAATAACGATAAATGCAGGCATAAAGATACGATAAATACCTTATTACCCAGAGGAACAAAATATAAAAAAAACGGATATCAAAAAGAAATACGACGTATCGTTATTACTATTAAAAAGAAATTAAAGTAATTAAATAATAATTTAAAACAATAAAAACAGTAACCCTAAAAATTAAATAATTTAATTAATATACCATTATAATATTATAAATATAAGTAATTTTTCAAAAAAAAAAGCTTAATACGAAATTATTAGAATATAACGAATAGGATTATAAGATAATTCTTAAGGAAGGATTTTCGACAAAGTTTTACCCTATTTATAACCTTAGCGAAAATAAATTATATATTCTTAAAGAATACCTGGAAAATAGGCTATAAAAAAGATAAATTCGACCTTCGAAATTACCGGTAGGATACCTTATATTTTTCGTATTTAAAAAAAACGGAAAATTACAACTTATAGTTAATTATCGATAATTAAACGACGTTATTATTAAGGATTAAATATTATTATTCCTAATTACGGAAATAAAAAACCGATTTTACGAAATCAAATAATTTACAGTATTCGAATTTAAAAATAGATATAACTTTATTAAAATTAAAAAAAAAACGAATAAAAAATAATTTTTAGGACGAAATACAAATTATTTAAATATTTAATTATATTAATAAGATTTACGAACGTATTAATAACTTTCTAGCGAATAATAAATTACGTATTACGAAAATACCTTAATATTTTCGTTATTTGCTATCTTAACAATATTTGTATTTTTTCAGACATAAAAAAACATATGCAAAATATCTTTATAAGGTTTTTTAAGCTTTATAAGATATAAAGTTATTAATTAACGTAAAAAAAATTAATTTTATATATAAAAAATAAAATATCTGGAATATATTATTACCTTAAGATATATTAAAATAAATCTTAAAAAATTATTATAATTACAAAATAACAAACGCTAACGATAATTAAAGAAGGACAAGCATTCCTTAAATTCGCTAATTATTATAAGAAATTTATTCGAAACTTTAGCAAAATAACTATACTCCCAATAAATTTTACGAAAAAAAAGTTTAAGTAAACGCCAGATACGGAAAAAGCATTTTAGGATATTAAGAATACGATTACCAGCGAGTTAATACTAATTATGTACGATTTAAATCGCCTTATTAAGTTAAAAACTGATATTTCAGAATACGTATAAAGCGTAATAATCGGATAACAAAATAATTAAGGCAAATTATACCTTATTATATTCTTTTCATATAAATTAAAAAAGTTGAACTTAATTACGATATTTCAAATAAAAAATTTATAATTATTATTATGGCATTTCGAAAATTTAAATACTTTTTAAAGAGAAATTTATACCAGATTAAAGTTTATACGAATTATTAAAATTTTACCTAATTAATTATAACCAGAACGCTTATAAAATAATAATTTCGTTATACGGAAAAATTGGCGAATTTCGATTTCGTTATTATCTATAAGAAAAAATTAAAAAACGACAAAGTAAATATTTTAAGTAAACGACCAGATTTCGAAAAGAAATTAATTAAAATTAATTATATATTTTTTATATTATTACAAAAGATATTTCCGCCCACGAGAAATTACGGTAATTCGAGTAATACCTTTCGATATATACCAGGAAATCCAATAATATAATAATAATCTTTTAAAAAACCAAAAAATAAATAAAATAAAAGTTTTAAAAAAATATTAAAAAGGTTTAATACGAAAAATACACGAACATTAATTATATGGATATCCAGGGATTTACAAAACCTTAAAACGATTTTAACGTATATATTTTTTTCTTAAAATAAAATTAACGGTACAAAAAATCGTACGGAAATACGATATTTGCGCCAAAACAAAGACTCGACGATACAAACCGTACGGAAAATTATAATTATTACCAGTCGTAAAACGATTATAATATTTAATCATATTTAACTTTATTATTAAGCTTTTTATATTGAAAAATCCAATTATAAAAATTTATTACGAAAGTATTTTCGTAATCGTCAACCGATTTACAAAGTTTTCTTATTTTTTACCATATTACAAAAATACAAACGCCGAATAATTGGCATATATTTTCTTCCGACATATTTTTAACATATATAAATTATTAATAAAAATTATATTAAATAAAGAATTAACTTTCGTATCAAAATTGTAATAAGGCTTTATAGTATAAATCGGCCTAAACCATAAATTATTTAATATATTGGAACCATAAATAAATAAATAAATATAATAAACAAATTAAAACTTAAAGATTTACTTACGATATTATATTAATTATAAATAAGATAATTAGGTTAAAAAATTACCGATCGCATAATTAGCTTATAATATAAGTTATTAGGAAAATATCAAAATAATATTTACGAACGCAAATTTTGATTTTATTCCAAAAGTTTATAAAAAAATACGTAATAATAATTTAATTAATATTAATATAATTTTTACGATAAAATAATAATAATAAATATATTAAAAAATAAAGATAAAACTGAAATTCGTACGAAATTAAATAAATAAGTATTATAATTAAAACAAATTAATAAAATTAATTTTCGAAAAAAGGAAAATGGTTTTTCTCGTTATAAAAAATATTTAAATAAAACGACTTAGCAAAAAACTCGATTTTAAATATATTAATTTATATAAAATCGCTAAAAAATCTTAGAAAACAATTACCAATTAGAACTTTTACCAAAAATCAAACTTTATCCAATTTTTTACGTTTTTTTATTCGAATTAGCAGCAGATATAATTAAGGTATATACCGTATAAAATAACGTAAAAATAAAAAACGAACAAATATACGAAGTAAAAAAAATTTTCGATACGCAAAAATAAAACGGATTTACATAATATTTAATTAAGTAAAAAAAGCATCCAAATTCCGAAAACACCTAGGAACCTGCCAAAAATTTCATTAGCGCCCAGTACCTGTTAAAGAACTTTTACCAATAACGACGGAACCACCAAAAATAATGGCATCCTAATTCATAAGATCCAAAAAAGGAAACCCCTGGTTTACCGTATTTTAATTAATAACGTCCACCCCTTTTAAGGCCTGAACCTCGATTACGGATTCTAATTCCAATCGCGCAAAATTATTAAAATCGTCTAAGGATTAAAGGGTACGATTAATAAGTTTCGCATCTTGGGATTAATAATACTAACGTTAACGACGTATACGAAAAAAACGTACAAAAGCCTCGGATAAAGATTTTTCGGCCGTTAGCTTTTTTTTTTAATCTTTTTGCTTTTGCAATATAACGATTAATTATAAAAACGGGGATTTCTGTTCCGTCGTACGAACGTTCTTAACGAACGCATTTTTTACAACGAAAAACCCCGTTTATTATTTAGCAATTAAGCTGCCGAACAAAATAGAAAAAATAAAGTATTACGTTAAAACCTTCGAGTTTAATTAAATTAGCCAGGGCAAATCGTTATTCGGATTTGCGAGAACGACGCTTAGATACACCGGAAGACATGTTGAATAAATGCAAAGGCTTACCGAAAAAAAAAGAAAAGTCTTAAGGGCAAGATTTGTGGAAGGGAAGATCGTATTATAACCCAACAAGCTACGGCCTCCAGAAACGGTCTGTTATAATTCAACCACAAATACGCGGTAGGGCAGGTTACATGATAGATTATTAACTTACTGGTGGTAAGCCAGTAAGCCGGATCACCAATTTACGAGTGGTGATCCAGTTAACAGGAATAAGATATATACGCTTATTAATTCCATAGTTTAAATAGCTTTAGCTTGCAATACTTATTAATACCAATCGTTTGCAATAATACGGTATTAAGAAATATAATATAATTACTGTATTTATTGCTTAGATTCCCACGATATTCCTGCTAACATAAACCCGTCGACTTAAGGTTTAATAGTTGGTTAAACCGCCTAGCTCGTTATAAGTTGTTAGCCCTAAAAGGGGCTAAAAACAGCTAGAAGAAAAAGAATAACAATAAACGTTGTTTTTATTGCAAAATTCTAGGTCATACAGATAAGGACTACTATTTTCTTCATCTCTATAAGGCTCTTTCGAGCTGGAAAAATCCTATTAATAAAGTAGGAAAGAAACCAGCGCCTAAAAAGCAAAAAGAGAAGCCAAAAATAAAGAAAGGGAATAAATTAACCCTTACTTTTTTAAAACGAGAAGAAAAAAAAAGCTAACGCAGTCGCCCTTATAGGTCAACTTATCGATACCGATAATGAAAACCAACAAGTTAATATAACTAAAGAAACGGCTTTAAAAGCTGTTAATTCGAACAAAAAGCGTTTAAATACAGCTTTAAACGATTTCGAAAGCCTAGTTATTTCCACCCAGGAACCCTATACTTCCTGTCTAACCCCTAAAAGGGATCCGGATATAGATATGGAAAAACTTGAGCTAGACGTAAGTCACCTTAATAACCCTATATATAACTCCCTAAATATAATTAACGAACGATTAATTTATTTGATATCAAAAAGAAAGTGAGAAAACAGTCAAAATATTATACATCTTATAGCCGATAGCGGTGTTATACTTTATACAGTAACTAATAAACGTTTTCTTTTTAATATAAAGCGTATAAATAAGACTGCTAAATAAGGTGACGCTAATGCCTTTTAAGTAAAAGGGGTTGGCGATTTAAAACTTAAATGTATAAATTCAGCTCAAAATTATATTATTAAAGATATTTATTATATATCCGAATTAGAGATTAACCTTTTATTTATAAGTCGGTTAAAAGATATTTATACTTTAATAAATAAAAATATAAGCATAAACCTTTTTGATAAAATTACGCGTTAATTAATAACCAAAAAATATTAAAAGAATGAATTATATGATATATCATTCCAAGCTAAATATAATACAGAAAATTAAGAAATTGTATTACCTTAAAGTAATAAAGTTATAAAAATTAATTAGCTAATAATTTGGGATAATAAGTTAGGCCATATATCTTTTAAGCTTTTAGCTAAATATTTAGTTAAAAATAATATAAAGATATTTAAATAAATGCTTATATATTTTTAAAACTAGAAATGCGAAATATGTCTTTAAACTAGAAATAACCGAAATATAAATAAGATATCTTTAAATAATAATAAGAAAAATATTATAAACGAAAAAATCCATAACTATATAGGCGGTTTACAGCCAAATACCTATAACAGGTATAAATATTATATAACTTTCTTTCATAAATTCAATAAATACCTTAAAATTAAATTATTAACTTTTAAAGCAAAAGCTTTAAAAGCCTTTAATAGCTTTAAATTTTAAGCTAAAAATCAAACGGGGTATAAAGTTAAAACATCTTTTAATAATAACGGGATTAAATATATAAATAACCGTTTTGAAATATATCTTAATAAATACGATATATTGTATAATATAATTCCCGTATATATTAAAAAACCGAATAGTTTAATCGCATAAATAAACTTTATTTTATTAAATAAAATTAGAACGTTTTTTATAAAGTCTGGATTATCTTAGTATTTATAAGGTCAAGTTTTATTAGCCGCGGTATATATATATAACCGTATACCCTATAAACCCCTAGAATATAAAATACCTTTTGAAATATATTACGGTTATAAACCGTATATAGATTATAAATATGCGTAAAAATTTATAGCTTATTATAATACTAATAAATATATATATAAATTAAAATCCCGCACGAATAAAAGGGTTATTATGTATTATAGTATTTAAAATAATTATTATAAAATTTAAGATTTAAATAATAAAAGACTTATATGGTTTTGGAATATTTATATATTTAAAAATTGTTTTATAATTGATATAACCGATAAAAGGGTTAAAATACCCCTTAATAACGTTAATTCTTTTGATAATAATTATAATTTTAAAGAAATAATAAAAGTTATAAAAGTATTTGAAGTTTTAAAAACTAATAATATAATTAAAAAAAAGTTTCCAAAATATTAATATAACTTAAATTATTTTTATAAATAAAAGAAAGGGGTAATTAATTAAAATTAATTAATATTAACTGTTAATTAATGGATTTCTGTTATAAATAATAATTTTAATTAAAAAAGTATTGAAAATCCAAAAAGAAAATATAATATTAAAGTAATTATAGCAATTAAAAATAAAGGTAATAATTTAGCTAATATATTAACCCTTATAACGGTTATATAGTTATTTATAAGGGCTAATAAAAAACTTAATAATAATATATTGATTAATAATAATAATAGAAACAAAAGGTAACGAATAAATAATAATAATAATAAATTAATCAAAAATTATATACGTATAAATAGACATAACCTGTTATATATAATTAAAAATACGTTATTAGGAAATTAATTATTAATTTTTAATAAAACGGATAAAATTAATTTCGTATTAACAATTCTAATAACAGAACTTAATACGTTTAAATAAGTTATATTAAATACTAATAAAAACTTTTAATTAATAACCTGTTAAGCTAAAATTAAAGAATTAAAACGTTAAAATATATATATTATAACCGATTTACCTTTAGGTAAAAAGATTATAAGGATTTATTAATTATTCAAGTCCAAACCTATAACGGATATAAATTTTATTAAATATAATTAAGTAATTAATAAAAAAGAATAAAAGATTTAAAACTAGATTTATCGTATAAAGCTTTAATTAATAATTAGGTATAAATTATTTAAAGATCTTTTTAATAATAACTAACCTAAAAACTTAGTATTTATTATTAATAATAGCTATTAATAAAAGTTGGAATATTATATAATTTGGCGTATAAAATGCTTTCGTTTATTTTGATATAAATAAAAAGATATATATTAAATTGCCAAAAGGTTTTTATTTAAAAGTTATAAATCAAAATAAGATAGCTAAATTAAATAAAGCTTTATACGGTTTAAAGTAATTATTGAAATTATAGTATTAACATTTTGTTAATATATTAAAAAAATATAGATTTATAACTTTTTCAAATAACGAAAGTATATTTATAAATAAAAAATTTAATATAATAATATTTTGTTATGTAAATTATATATTAATAATAAACCCCTTTATTAAAACTATAAATATATTCGAAAAAAAGTTATCGAAAAATATAAAGCTAAACCGTATAAGTCCAGTAATTTCCTATTTAAATAATGAAATTGAAATAAACTGGGAAAATAAAACGATAAAAATATACCAAATAAAATATATTAAAAAGCTTTTAAAAAAGTATAATATCAAGAATAACCTTGATATAAAACCAAGAAATACCCCTTTAATCCCGGGTATTAAATTAGTTAAAAATAACTTTAAAACTTTAAATAAACATATTAACGAATATTAAAAATAAATCGGCTCTTTATTATATCTAGCTTTAAAGATTAAATTTGATATAATTTTTGCAGTCTGTATATGTGCTAGATTTATGTTAAATCCTAGTATATAATATTTTAAAAAGTTAAATAACATATAGGGATATTTATTAAAATTTTCTAATAAAGGCCTATTATATAACTGTAACGGAAACTTTGAATTAAAGATATATTCCGATTTAAACTAAGGTAACGATATAAATAACCGAAAATTAATATCCGGCTATATAGCCTGCTTAGGAGATATACGGTTTAATAATTCTATTAGCTAGTTTTTATAACTTCAAAAAACAGTAGCTTTAAGTATTTATAAAGCCGAATATATAGTTTTGAAAAAAGTTGTTAAAAAAGCTATATACTTAAGTAATATGTTTTATTACTTAAATAATTACTTTAATCTAAAATATATAATTAAGCTTTCAGGAATTCTTATTAATAACGAAATTGCTAAGAAATTAGCAGAAAATCTTAAATTCCATAAAAGGGTAAAGCATATTGATATATAATATTATTTTATTTGAGAAGCTGTAGTTAATAAAAAGGTGGTTATATATCACATATATATTAAAAAACAACTTACTGATATATTAATAAAGCCCTTGGATAAAGGCATATAAAATAACCTTATAACAAAGCTTAATATTATTAGTATATAACAGTATACGAAATGGATATTTTATTTTGAAGGTTTTACTATTTAATAACAATAAATAACGATGATAAATGGACGTAAATACCATATATCGAACCACTTATATTCCTTTAAAGAGGTGGATGTAAATATATATATCGAACTACCTATATACTCTTATAAAGTGGATGTAGATGTTATATATCGAACCAGTTTCCATTTTTATATTATAAATTATATATATATTTTAAATATATAAATATATACACCTTAAGGGGGGCTTTAGAAATTTGGAATTTTTTAACTCCGGAAAAGTGGGTCTATCCTTATTTGAGGTGGCGAAGATGGCAAAAGAATTCGTAAGATTTTCAAAATTCTTCCTAAATTTTCCAAAGCTTTCCATTTGATTAATAATGGAAAATACTGATTAATAATGGAATGATAAAGCTTAATAAGCCATTTTTCACATATATATAGCCCTGAATTTCCCCAGCTGTTGTTGGGCTTATATACCTTTAATATAGTTAACTCTATCTTCTGTGATACACCTTGAGTCTCCCCTGAACGTTTTCCCATACAAATCTTTGCAGGGTAGCCTCACCTTCTGTCTCAATTCTTAGAATGCCATTGTCGCGTATCAGCGCCTCCAGGTCGCCGTGCTTGAAGAAGTCGTAGATGTATGCATTCCAGGGAACGCCGCCCAACTCGGCCGGCGCGACCGGGATGTAGGGGATGGCCGACTCCTCGAGGAACACGCCACCGCGTACGTGGCGGCATAGCTCGCCGATGGTCTCGAACTCGTCTGTGAAGCCCGATAGCGCCGCGAACGGCGACGCCCGTATCGTCGCCGGCAGCGGGGACAGCATCTCTCGCATATCGCGCGGTTGCAGGGCTTCGACACTGCGTTTGGTGAAGGGCAGCTCGTTATCCGGGGCGCGGGAGAGGTGCTGAGCCACGTACGTGCTCACGTAGCCTTGGAAGATCTGCAGGGTGTCCTTGTTGTGCCTCTTCAGAATTTGGGCGGCGGTCTTGGGCAGCTCCAGGAGAATAACGACCGATGGGGATGGCTTGACAACTTTTTCAAGCTATGTCTCGTCACTGTAATGACGGCAGGATATGCGACAGAAAAGGTGACAGGACGAGCAGCAGATTGAGGAGAATACCCTTCTGCTTCGCCTTATCCAAGATCTTATGGCATACCTTATGAAAGTATCCCTCTTTCAGCAGGGAGTGGAATGCGAAAGCGGCGTTCTCGGTATAATAAAGGTGCCCGACAAGACCGGCGAAGTTGAGTGGTACCCCATCGCCGAGAGGAGGTGCTGGCGTCGCAGATATTCGATGGAAAACCGCAAATGGTGTTCAAGGGTCAACTTCGTCTTCGGGCCGCCGAGATACAGTCGGTTCTGACTGAGTAACGATCTGACGGCATCGCAATCATAGTCCGAGTTGTTCGTCCCGTGGAGGAGGCCGAATAGGCGCAGGACGAGCGTCACCAAAGTCGGTAACTGCCCTCGGAGTTTGGGTAATTTGGAGGACATGGTTTCCAGTGCCCGTTAGTGGGGGATGTCATGGAAGACAACGTTACCGAGGACATCGAATCCTCGCCGCCCGGCATTCCCAGAAGCTTGCCGGTATTGGAGAGATGTCAAGAATGGAGAATCGCCGGAAAAGACGACCGTCTTACACGGCATGTTAATTCCCAGTGCCAGGGTGCCCGTCGCAATAACAATTGTCAGGTAACCCTTTCGGAAGAGCATTTCCACACTTGTACAATGTAGCATATGCGGAAGGGTTGAATTCTCTGGAGATCCACGAGCCTAGGGTGTTATGATGGAATGGCCAACTTACACTTGACGGTACTGACGGTTCATGCCCGCATGATGTACTCCTATGCCCCTGCGTAAAGCCTTAATGAATACGGGCTTAATTGCATGGCCTTCAAGGGTGCCGAGTCTCTTGTCTAACTCCTCCTTTGATATCTTGGTGTCGTCTGCGAGGCGGAACTCAACAATCGGATCATCGGGATTAAAGCTTTTCCAGGGGCTGTCTTCCTGGCTAGCCTTGTCGCGAAGTAGCTCGAGCTTATTCAGACCTTCGTCGTCCTTAGACTGCTGCTTAGAAGTTTGCTTTGCGGATTTGGCCTGGATCTTGTCGTTTGCTTTATTCCACCTCTCGAACTCAGCCATCTCTGCTTTCCATTCTGAACCCTCCCGGTAAAGATCTTCAACTCTTTCGAGATTTTGAAAAAGGTCGGCGGCAATTGATTCGCAGCGCATTTGGTCGAAATTGAACACGATAGCGGGCAAGGCACCGCTCGACCGAAGGTCGAGGACAAGTGAGAAATAAGGACTAGGTCGTTCTGACTGAGTTGCTTTAAGAGGCGCAACAAGATTTCCTTGGCTTTGAGTAGGCCCTGTTTTTTTTCTTGCTAGGCCCCCGAGCTCCTCCCGGACAGCGTCGAATTGGGATAGAGAATGAAGCATCCAAGCCCCGAGCTATTGCTTCAACGCACACTCCCACTCAACGACATCGGCTTTGCTGATTATCTCCGGCAAACACTTTTGAGGATGAAGGGTCTTGGGGGCTTCTGAACGCCTGTTGCTATGTTTTTGCATGCTTCGCCAGAGGGTAAGACAGTCCCTCGGCTCAAAACTGGTATCCTCTAGGCTGGTTAGGTCCCTATGCAAACCTGTTAGCGTGACGTTTCATTTACTCAACGAATTACAGGATAGGTACCTTCGGACAAGGCTCCAAACGGGGTGAATGAAGGCAAACCGTTCACCTTGGCTGCTGCCGGAATCTAGGCCTGGCAACGGAAGCCTCTCGACGCGTCCAAGACCCTGGAAGTCAAGGAGTTTAGGTGGCTCATAAGTGAACTTCCGCAGATCAGAGTAGCGAGACCCATGCGTTATCATCTCGAGATCGAATCCCTTCACCTTCTGCGTGTCGCTAAGCCACCCCTTGAATTCGTCGGGATTCCCCACTGTGGCAGAAAGAGCGATAATCGGGCAAGGGGCGAGAAGCAGGAGCTGCTCTCAGATGATGCCATCTTCGGACTGACCGATACAGTGCACTTAGTCGAAGATGATCCGCTTTACCTTCCGGGACCATGAGTTCGGGCCCTTGGCATTGGAAGGTGCTAGGAGCATTATCTGAAGTATGTGTGGGACAGTGACAAGAACCTGGCAGCCATTCGGATTGTTCACCTTGTGATCCAGAGTATGGATAGCCCAGACGGAGCGTCCGTCATGACGGTAAGACTTGGAGAATCGTGCCTGTACCTCGGCGGCAATCTGGTTCACCAGAGCCTTCGTCGGCGCCACGTAGACAAGAATATCGTCATCATTAGCTTGGAGCACCTTTTTCATCGCGTAGAACGAAATAAACGTCTTTCCGGAAGAAGTGGGCGCGACGACAAAGAGGCTCTTGTCGGCATCAATAGCATCGAGAACCTTTCGCTGCCAAGCATCCGGATGAAAAGGAACGCGGGGATCTGGAGCAGACTGGAAGCTACGCTCCATATAGGGGCGACAGTGCTCTAGCTGGAATTCCCAGGACTGTGCGAGCTTCGTAGAACTCGAGTTTGTCCCATTGATGGTGAACGGCAGTGCTCCACTCGTAGGAGAAGAGGCAGGCCCGATCGTCAACGGGATATTGAGAGTTTTAGCAAGCGTCAAAAGTTGCTTGTTAACATCCAGTGTAAGTGGCAGGCGATTGGTCTCGATCAGCTGCGACCAGAGAATTGTGGTGACGCCCGAGACTAAGCAGAGATTGTCAGAAGGTTTGGTCGGGCGTGAAACTCCGAAGGGACTTACCACTAGATTTTGGAAGGCCATTCGAGTTCCGCATCATGTTCAGGATGTGGCACAGATACAAAGACGTCTCAGCTCCCACGAATGACACGTGGAGGGGCGAGAGGCCCCGAAAATACCTTTCCGCCTTTAGGTACCTTTTCGTCAGCGACTTCTCCTTCTCTAGTTTCAGGGTCTGTTTCTTCCATGAAGAGACCACCACCGCAGATTTCTCCTCAGCCTTGTTCTCCTTGAGAGCTTGCGCCGCCTCGAGCCCCTTCTGCTTGCCACTCTTTCGTTGGTGCTTCTTGTTTTTCGCCGCCTGCTTGCCCTTCAAGGTGGCTCGCCAGTCATTTCCGGGCTCCTGCGTAGTCTTGGGCTTTTTTATGTCGTCTGATTGGTGAACGACGATTATCTCGGGGTTAATATTTTTTTTCCGGATGATCCCGTTAGGCTGACTGAATAGGCAATGGTATCTGCCATGAACTTCTTGTTCCGTCTATCAGCGAAGAACCCTAGGGCTTCGTTACGGACCGCCTCGAGTCAGCGAGTTTCTTGGCATTATGCCAATGAGTTAGCTCACGGAAAATCTGGGAAGAGCCTTGCTCTTCCGAGTCTTCTCCTAGAGTTAGATGGACCTGCTGTAGGTATCGGTCCATAACGGGGTGGCTGAACGGAAGCACCGTAGAAGGGACATAGCTGCTTTCCTTCGGGTCATTTGACTGGACTCCATCCCGCTCCAGTTCGGACTGCTGTTTCTGTCCCCTGTTCTGCTGGGGGAGCTTCTTAGAGATGTCTACCCCGCTCAGCGTCTTAAGTAACGCAGCTAAGACTCCGACTTCCTGCGCAACATCTTGGTCGACCGAGAGAGATCTTAGGTCATTATATATCCGCAAGTATAGTCGGCCGTCGATGAGGTCGAAGGCGTCCCACTTCACTGAAGGTGTAATATCTCGGGCCCACATATCAATGATATCAGCAGCGGCTTGACCGAGTTCTGCCATAACTTTGTGCTTATTTCCTTTCAAACCCTTCCCCTTCCGTGGAAATGAACGCTGAGGGAGATCATAGCGACGAAGGAATGCTAAGTTCAGTAAGATAGCAACTGTTTGTTCATGTCGTTGGTCGCTTTCCACAGGGCTCAAAATCTGAGCCAGAGAAAGGAGGGTTATGATATCCCTGGCGGTCAACAGCTCTTCCGGAGCCCGTTCTAGGAGTAGTTGGACATCGCCTTGGATTTTTCTCGGTTGCTTGCATTGTTGGGAGACTCGGCCCTGGTCTAGGGGTTCGAGGGTTTGTGAAGGTATGACGAGACTTACATTGACCTAAGCACTTGCACCGACTGCATGTTGATGAAGGGGGCAGGGTTTAGCTTACCTTCGAGCTTCGGAACTCAATGTCGTCGATGAATGCGACGCAATAGCCGGCGCAAACCATTCGGTATCCGATACTTAGATGGCCTAAAGTGGTGGGGTGGTCGTCCGATTGTGTAGCTCGGCCATCTGAACCCATGAAGAAATGTAGAGTAGTCTGCTCAAGATAGTCACGAAAGCCATCGTCATGCACGGAGTTGAACCGGTAACTGAATGTTGCCCCCGTCGCGCAAGCGAAGTGCTGTATGATAACAGCTCGGGTAAGAAGGTACTTGTACGCTTCCTTCCGGGGCGTATCGTAGGGTACACATAGCTTCTTATGGCTATCGAACCAGATGATGTGGAAATTGCATCCGCGGTCGCTCAGCTTGCTCAGGAACGACTCGATGGCGTGTACAGCGTGTAGAAGTTGAAAGCCGTAATCGTAATCCACACGCGCAGTTCCAATACAATGAGCCAGAAGGGCCTCGCCATGGATGGCAAACAGTTCCTCACCCGCGAAATCACCCACTATATCAACTGTGAGCGGCTTCAATGACGCACGGCACCTGATGAGGGCAGCAAGCTCGCCTCGTCGAGTGGCTCTTCATAGAATACCATCGTGTTTAGTTGTACGATTGATGTTGAGAATCTGCTATGGTGTACAAGTAAACACAAGAGGTCGAGTGAAACTCCTTAAGAGTAGGAACGCGAGGGATTTTCAAGCTGTTGGCCAGGTTGTGCGGCCCTGGTAAATTTTAGGCTCCAACACATACAACATGTACGGTCTCCCGCATATAAATAACCCAATCATAAATGAATCTTTTAGGCTTGGCTAACTGTCGTGTGACAAAGTGCTCCAGCCGAGATTTCTCTCCTTTTCCCCAGAGTTAATCTAGGGGTTCGCCAAGCAAATCATAAACCATCTATTGAGATATGACAGAGTTCCAAATGATACCCGACAAAAGCCTAATAATGGCGATTATGAAAAGTGTGAATAAGAACTGCTCACAGTGGACTTGTATGAAACAGCCAGCCTATTTATATAGGAAGTTTGAGGGGTCATTAAAATCCAATTCATACTATGCCCGTCAAATTATATAGCACTTACGTCTAAACACACTACAACCACAAGATTTCGTGATAGAATATGAATATATTCCATCTAGCTCAACTCCTTCCAAGGCGCCAGTTGGTTCACGGGGTCTGACTGATATGTCATATTACAAGTCACATTGGTATCTCCCATGTACCAATCACACGGCTTACTTTTCTACCGTATGAAGAGCTTTTCCCCATTGGTAGCGTCCTTCCTGAGGACTAATCCACAGCCCCTATGAGGCGGGCGCAAGATACCTAACGTAGAGCTATAGAGGACATCACCCTCCTGTCACCGGTGTTTCTACCCTTGACTACCATTGACTACCACGACCTCCCAGTAGAATCCAACGTCACCGACAATGGAGCTGACGTGGCAGATACCCCCCTCTGGTAACCCTGGATCTGGTAGTTAAAGACTCACACGAGCTCGCAATCATGGCAGACGCCCGCGGCATACTCGGCATAGATTCTGCATATTCGACAGCATTGGTGTTACAATTACAGTTCCAGACACCGCCATGACCGCAGCAGCTGATTCGACTGCAAGTATGATTGTCCGACAAAGCGGCTTCGCTTCTGTACATGCTGGAGGGTGCAGGACTCTAATTGTAGTCGATAATTATAGTCTTCGGCGTATCTCGTAGGCGCCTGATCGTCTCCGTCTCCGCCGCGAGTTGTTATTCTACAATCTCATTAGCATATCTGCATTAGTATATAACTGCATAAATTATACCTAAGATGACCCCCCCATCCGCGCTCCACCCCATCAACGCGCCACCCCACAACCGCGTTACGCGTCGATCCACTTACTGATTTCTTTCCAT
>QJNS01000732.1:0-18832 GCA_004154925.1 Monosporascus cannonballus
CCCGGTAGCAGGCATCTATTTTACGTGTGGCTGGCGTGAATGAAGCTACACTGGAGAGGAACTCGTGGTGCGACAGCTCGATAGGTAACTGCGGTTGAGGACCAGACGACCTGGTAATTAGTTGGTGATGAATCTCGTTACGACCATGAGGCGGCAAATGCGTTTATCTCCCATCTGGTTTATTCGCCGAGGTGGATGTGGCTGCATGTCCCATGTAAAGCATGACCAACTTGCGAAGCTCGTGCGCGGGTTGGACTTTCGATGGAATAGAGTAGTTGCTGTGATTAGATACTGTACCACGTCCTTGTCCCAGCAATCTTTGATTTCAGGAGGTATCCTGCTACATATATTCTCTGTATATTATGTGATGTGGGATTTCCAGTATCGCATCGAACCGGCAGAGCCCGCAGCATGCGCCGGAGCACGAATCGAGGAGGTCCTTAACAGGCCGCCCCGTAACAGCCGAGCTTCGTTCCACTGTACCTCGAGCGCCTATTCCTCGACGGACGTGTGCTCCGGCAGCCCCTGACTCTTGAGAAAGTCGACGATGTCATCGCCCCCCTGATGGCCATATATCCAATGGCCGCCTGTCTCGTACTCCTTCCAGACGACGTCCATCCCATAGCCCCTGAGTATATCCCTCAGCTTCCGCCCCTGCTCTACGGGAACCACGTCGTCGTTAGCCGCGTGGCTCAGGAAAACGGGCGTGTCGCGGTATACGTCGGCGCTCGCGGAGGCGCCTCCGAGTTGCAGCGCCAAGTTGTCACGACATGAGGTTACCGAGGCCGCGGGGAGCGCCATCCAGCTCGACAGACCAATTAGCGCGCCCAGCCGACTTTGGGTTTCCATCGATTGGTCGTTCGACTCTTGGAGATTGAGCAGCGCGTGGACGGCCGTTGCGAATCCTTGGCAGAATCCCGCCAGTATGACTCGGCGCAAGCCTCCAACCGTAGCCGCCTCATTCTTGATGAGTTGTATCAATTTGGCAGCGCTTTGCCTCAGACCTTCGACCTGCAGGCCTGGCCGTTCAGCCGGATTCCAGAGGTCCCAGACGTCGAACCATTGAATTATCTCTCGTTCGAGTTCGGCCGAGTAGTGCTTCTCCGACTGGGCGAAGACCCATCGGATGCTGGGGAATATGTCTTGGACGTGACGACCCTGCGAATTTTGACCGTCGAGCAGATCCTCGCTGAGCTTTATCGCCGTTGAGTTGCGACCGTGCAGAAAGATTACCGTGTGCGTATGCCGATGGCTTTCGTGAGGCGGTATGCAATACAACTTCAGATACATGGGATGGTATGATGGGTCGCCGCGTGGATGTGGGTGTTCTCGTGTGGATACATGAGTTGCAAGCCCGCTTCGTGGGTGGGAGGATGTGGCGAAGGAGAGGTAAACGGTAGGAGACGGGAAGACCCAGAACCCGGCCGGTGTCCTGAAATGTTGAGACCGCCAGTTCAGATACGACACGCGATAAGGCATAGCGGGAAGTTTAATGTTGTCCTCTTGAGATGTTAAGGAAGGGTCAGACAACTTGAACCAGTCGGACATGTGAAAGGGACTTGTAGATGCATAAAGGCGCCCGTTGGGATTTAAGGTTCGACGGCGCAATGCACCCCAGGTGGCTGGCGAAAGTCTGCTTCGGTAGATGATTCACAATGTACGGGAGACGCATGACTGTATACCGAAAAAGCAACAGAAGGCATGAGATTGGGTTTGCCCCTGGTTGTCTAAGCCATTGTACCACGTGTTTCAAATATGCAAATGTCAGAGTACAGCCAACCCTTCGGGGCCTATCACACAGCAAGAGGGGTGTTTTGGTGACACAGGCCCGAGGTGAAAAGACAGGATACTTGTCTCATCCGGTGTTGGTCCATGTGGACAAGTTTTCGGCCTTATGGCCAACATTTCCAAACCTTCCAGATGAGAATTGGGGTCTTGAAACAGATCACAGCGATATCCTGTTTGGTCATCCCCGCTCTATCTGTTGTGACGGGATAGCTCGGTCTGGTTACCCATAGATGAGGCGAGAGCCCAGCCTTCTCTTTGGCGCAGGAAGTTTTCGACTCTCTCTTGCTTGTCTAGACTGGCGAGCTCACCCTGGCGCTGACGCATGTCATGGCCGATAGCTTCGTGCTTCTGGTCACGCATCTCGATGAGGTTCATGGATTGGGTGCTGGCGCGCCGAGCTTGTCCCATGCTTCCAAAGATGGCAATGGCACACAGAACAGCGACGAAAAGCTCGTTGGACATGTAGAGAGGGCTCTGCTTCTTCTTCTCGCCATTTCTCTCTTCATACCAGCGTTCCCAGTCCTCCCAAGTCGCGTTCATGCTGGCGTTTCCCGGCTGTTTGCGCCACGCCCTGTCAGCTTCACGCATGTTGTTCTCCATTCCGAGTTTACCGGCCCAGCCGGCACCGTAGAGATCGTAGGCGCGCCGCTTACCGGGGTCGCACAGTATGTCGTTGGCCGCGACAACTAGGCGGTACCGCTCGAGCCGTGCGGCATGAGACAGCTTGTCACCTGGAGCGTGACGATGGCTATCCGGATGGTAAACCTTAACAAGGTGATAGAATCTTGTCTTGCTGTAAGGGGCCCCTTTCTTCTGATCGAAAATCTCATACGGCGTAGGATGTGGCGACGAGGGCCATTGATAGTCGTGACGCCCAGAGCCTTGGTGGTCTTTGCTTGGGCCGTCAGAGACGGTAGCATAAGTACGGCGACCCGGCAGGCCGTGATAGCATCCGGAGCCGGGTGATGAGTTTTGTCGCCTGGAGTTGCATTTGGTTTCGCTGCCAAGGAGTCGTTGAAAGCCCGAGCTACATGGTGAGGTTACCGAAGCCGGTGCATATGAAATCAATGCAGGAAGACTAGAGGGCGAACACACGGCAAGGGGTAACAATTTTAGAATCATTTTAGATACAATTATGGGTTTCCAATGCCTGCGAAGCCCCCGGTGAAGGCGTCATGGCGATGCCGTCGGTTTGAGGGATGGGAGAGGTTAAAGAGGGAGTTCGCGCTGTGGCGGTTTATCAAGGGTAATGATGCTCATCATCCATTGATCAAATGGGCCCCCCCATCCACTATCGCGCTATCGGAGCTTAACCGTCATAATCCCCGTCCCTTGCCGCGCCTCGCAGCCGCTTAGTGCTCGCCAGGGGTCTCGTGGCACAGTTAGCAAATCCACTAACTGAGTACAAGGTCGAAGTACCTAGACACCCGCTCATTTGAAGCTCCTTCGGGCCGCGGAAGCGCGGACTGCTGTTTCTAAATGTACATACCGCAGCAACCTCTTTCGCGCAAAACGCTTAAAACCCCCCCAGGACTTAGTCCATTGCTTAATGCCATCGGTTTTGCCACATTTTCCCACAGAACAGAAGGTTGAAGGTGCTACAGAGGTTAGAAAAGAGACAATTGGAATAAATAACTCGGGCGTCGGCTTACGTGGTAAATATGACGGAACTTGACCAAAAAGGAAAGTGGCTCGTGCGCGCAGAAAAAGACGATAAAAAGATAAGCTCGCAGGGGGCTCGCGCGGGTCAAGGCTCAAATTGGAAATCATTGCCATTTACTACAAAGTACCATAGTAAATAGCTGGATTTTATGGATAAATCGGCGGCACCTGCCCTTATCGAGGATCTTGGCGAACCGATTCTAAACTGGGACCATCTTTCCTGCTTCCTGCTTGGTTGCGTAGCACTCCGACGTCAAAGGAACTTTTTCTCTCCACCACCACATCAACCCACCGCATTGAAACACTGACCACGACAACCGCCCGAACAAGAACAAGAACAAGAACAAGAACAACACCAACCACAACGCATCTTGTCTCTCTTCTTCGTCGCCTTCCTCCGCCCTCGCCCGAATCTCATGAGCCGGAAACTATTCTATATTAGACCTCGACGATATCCAACACCGCTACTCACACCAGTACTATATTCTCACGAGACCAAATATCCATCTTCTGCATCACCCTATTGGAAGAACACACGCACGCCCTGAGTGAACCACCCCCTCTGATCCGCATCAAACTGGGGCGCCATTCTTATTGTAGGTAACGATCACGACTTCCCTCCCACGCTCTCCTACCTTCACTCCCTCCCCCTCCCCCCCTCGGGCTTCTTACCCCTCGGTCTCCATTGCCACCTCAAGCACTTCAATTTTACTCCACAACCACCTTACCAACCCGGGCTACAGAGTCCTCGTCGACTGCCTGACTTACTGACCTCGAGTAGTCTTCTGCAAGGCTCTCATCATCATTCTTCCTTGATCTTGACGACATTAGCCGTACCTGAACGAGAGGTATGTATTTCAGATGGCGTCGGTTTCTACTTCTCTCTCTCCGTGTCTTCCATACCCTCTTGTCCTCGAGGTGGTATGAGACGAAACATACTGCCGCCGACATCGAGGTCCCTTACCGCTCCTACTTACGGAGACCACTCGGACTTGGTGGATTCAGTTGGCTGTATTGGAGCTGACGATTTGCCTTAGAACCGCGCGAAGGACCCCCATAGCCGAGCCGCTTGCCCGCTACTCTTTGAGACACCACCGGCGAGCCGTGGCAGTATTTGAAACGATTCCGCCTTGATTCCCAGTCCACCAGACAAACGACGGTCGCACTTGTTGGCACGACCTTCACACGAGGCTTAACCTGCGACCTCGAAAGCCACCCCCACCATCTGACTCGACGACTCGATAGCCTACTTCCTTAAACAACATGGCGGATGCTTTAGCAGCGCAATTACGGGCCTCAACGCTCAACGATGAGCCCCAAAATGATGACTGGAAGAAGAACCTGAACATCCCCGCCCGTGACTCCAGGCACCAAACTGAAGTATGCCATCCTTCCATCTTCCGAAAAGGCCTCTCTGTCGCCTTTCTCTACAATAGACTGACATAACGTTTCGTAGGATGTCACCAACACTAAAGGCTTAGAATGGGAGGATTTCTCGATCAAGCGAGATTTGCTGATGGGTATTTTCGAAGCTGGTTATGAGAAGCCCTCCCCCATTCAAGAAGAAGCGATCCCTGTTGCCCTGACTGGCCGCGATATCCTGGCGAGGGCAAAGAACGGCACTGGCAAAACGGCAGCTTTCGTTGTACCGACCCTCGAGCGCATCAACCCGAAAATTAACAAGATCCAGGCGCTGATACTGGTCCCCACGCGAGAGTTAGCGATGCAGACGTCGCAAGTCTGCAAGACCCTCGGAAAGCACCTCGGCATCAACGTCATGGTCACGACAGGAGGCACTGGCCTTCGAGACGATATTGTCCGTCTGCAGGATCCAGTCCACATAGTGGTGGGCACTCCGGGACGTATCCTCGATCTGGCTGGCAAGAGCGTCGCCGATCTCAGCGAATGTCCCATGTTCATCATGGACGAAGCTGACAAGCTCCTGTCGGTCGAGTTCACCCCCGTCATCGAGCAGTTGCTGCAATTCCACCCTAAGGATCGACAAGTCATGCTGTTCTCTGCGACGTTCCCGTTGTCTGTCAAGGACTTTTCCGATAAGAACATGGTCAAGCCCTACGAGATCAACCTGATGGACGAGCTTACCCTTCGGGGTATCACGCAGTACTACGCCTTCGTCGAGGAGAAGCAAAAGGTCCACTGCCTGAACACCCTCTTCTCAAAGTTGCAGATCAACCAATCCATCATCTTCTGCAACTCCACCAACCGCGTCGAGCTGCTGGCCAAGAAGATCACGGAGCTTGGATACTCGTGCTTCTACAGTCATGCCAAGATGGCGCAGCACGCACGAAACCGAGTCTTTCACGATTTCCGCAACGGTGTCTGCCGTAACCTGGTCTGCTCTGACCTCCTCACTCGTGGTATCGACATTCAGGCTGTAAACGTTGTTATCAACTTCGACTTCCCCAAGAATGCCGAGACGTATCTGCATCGTATCGGCCGATCCGGTCGATACGGCCATCTTGGTCTGGCTATTAACCTGATCAACTGGGACGACAGGTTCAACCTGTACAACATCGAAAAGGATCTTGGCACCGAGATCCAGCCTATCCCGGCCACGATTGACAAGGCCTTGTACGTTTACGACAACCCCGAGAGCATCCCCCGGCCTGTCAACACGTACGGGCCAAAGCCTCTGGCTGCACCGCCCAACAATCAGCACCAAAGCGAGCAATCCCAAAAACAACAACCTCAGCAGCTGCATGGCCAACAGCAGCCCATACCTGGGGCTACGCAACCGACAGGCCAGAACAACTTCCGTGGCCAAGGCCGCGGAGGTCAGTACACTGATTCTCAACCTCGCCAGTATCAGAGTAACCGTGGCGGATCCCGAGGTGGCCGCGGGCGAGGACGAGGTTACAACAGCTATGGTGGACGCGGGGGTCGTGGCCAGAGCCAGACCGCCCAACAAGCCTAATTCCACGTGAAAATAACCGAACTAGCCACCATTCGTAGGCTCCCTCTAGCGCATGGTGGATTTGGGTGGTCTTGCCCTATTCTGCATTGTACATATTCTATCCTCTGGATTTTGTCTGCTGATTTGTAACATACCCATCACGACGTTTTCTCTTGTTCTTTTGGTTTTCGAACCGCTTCTCGAGACAATCATAAGAGGACTCGGCATTTGAAGACATGGGACTAGGTCCGTTATGGCTGGATGACATCGGAACGGTCAAAAATTGGCGTTGGGAGTTTTCACTTTTGGGGGAGGAGTGATCATCATGAGGCGAAACTGGTCGGTGCTGCCTACATTGGGAGGTCTGCTTTCGCCCGGAGTTTACCTGAGGGTAAGGTGGAAGGGAACGGAGGTAGCCACTGATTGCTTCGAGTCATTGGCATGATATTGATCCCGAAGATATCGACCTCGAGATCTATCTAGCTGGGGTCCTAGGGGAACTCTTGCGTGGGCAGGTGTGTAACCGGCATCGGCCCCATTGCCTTACGACGTATGCACAACGCACTGCATCGATACGACTGCAGGAGCAGCTGTGTATGAAGTTACATGGACAACCCCGGTTGTCACACCTTTCAACTCTTTACGATGACATGACAGCTTTGTACCGCAGACATGGACAACCACGCGTCCTGAAACAAGCCACTCTGGAAGGATGCAACGGTCAACGTCATGCCTGACATGAAAAATCAGAAAATCAGAAAACATAAAAAATCTTTTTGGAGGGGGACGCTGGATGGACCTGATAACTCCCTGACTAGTCATGCTCCTTTGCGGAGGAGAAGCAGGGCTAGTGAGTTAGGTAGTGCCCTGAGCAATGTATGGTGGCTGTCGAAGCCATCATTTTCCCTTTCACCTATCTCCGGTCCGTCTCTGTTGCATTTTACGTGACATTTGTTAGATGTGCCCATGGACGGTTACATGATCTTGGTATTAATATCGCATGCAGTATTTGTCACAAAAATGAGTGCAGGTCAAACTATGAATGTAAGCCCTCAAAATACAAGATGCTGCACACGGGAGTCCCATGGGGGGGCCATCACAGCATCCAGAGAATCTCAGGGCAGTGCTCCCACTCCAGAGGAGCTGGAGGCTTTTGTCAATCTCCGGATGGAATGAGAGCCAGATGACATGGAAAAAGACGTCGAAAAAGCCCAATTTAAAATCCGGTGCCCGAAGCTCTATATGATTTGTAGTATGGGGTGACGTTCTACCACCGAACTAGAGTCCAAAAACCAGACCTACCTCTGTATGCATGAGGCACGGAGGCGGGTAGACATACAGCGGATAAGAGCGACCGTTAGGTATGAATCAAAATGGGATTCTCGGTTACCATATCATTTAGCAAGGCACGCTTCGACACGCGTCATCTTTATCTCCTCGCCAGCGCCGGCGCTGCTAGGGCTGGGCGATCCGCCTGGGAACGACACGAAAGACCTCCCAGGAAGATTTTCTTCCCAAAACCCGCCGGCGCGAAAGAATATGTCCGCAGACGCTCGGGCCATCGCATGCGGGTGGTCGGTCTTCTTACAGGGTTCCTCGGGCGCCGGAGGAATGTTACGCCTATTTTGACGTCGGGCGGCGCTAGCGTCCCCGTGCGTTGGCGCTCTCGGAGGCTCGGGAGGTGGGGCTGGGAATGGCCGGTGTGCGCTCTGGGGTGCGTCTTATTGGTCAAAATCTGTTAGTCGGTGGTGGCCTCGCTTGGATGGAAAAAGATGTGCCATCACCTCTCTGAGAGCCTTGCTGGTATATTTAGGGTTCTATCAGCATGTGAAATGTGATCCGCGCTCTTAGTTAGGTGTCCTGCCTTCAAGTCCCTCAACGGCCAGGGTCTGGAACATATTAGTCGATACTTGGGTGATTCGCATTCCCCGGCCCGCTAGGGCTGGACCGACCCGTTCTTGGGACTGGGACTGGTGAGTAGACGGATTGCGGCGCGCATTTTTCAACGGAATCCCTGAGGCCCCGAGAGGGGAATTCAACATGCGAATACTGGAGCCAGGCTTCTTTTGAGCTCGAATGCCCGGACGAGACGCCTTGATAGGGTCGTGTGTTACTTCACGGTTCGCAGATCTTGAATATTCTGGCTTATGGGTCGTGTCTCCCCTCAATAACCAGCCTCGACTGATGGCGGTTCACGGGGTAACGGTAAAGTAAGAAATATCGGCTTTGTGAGATTTGCTCGACGGAAGCGTCATATTCAATCATGCGTACGCGGCACCTAACAGTGATGCGGTGGTGTGGGATGAGTAGGGATCCAGCAACCATCACAGACAACTTGTCATGATCTCACAAGATTGCAATACGGCGTTGATATCATGTGTATCACTCCATATCTGTTGCCTTGCATATATGGACAAAATCGTCTAAATTGTTTTCTGAGGCCAGGGCCTTTGTAGTTTGCTAGAATCGGGATATTCCCTGCCTAGGCACCATGCAGCCGCAGGAAGCTACAGAAATCCCGATGAATGCATGTATGATCCATGAAATACGAAAGCATTTGCCAACATACGTTCTTATTCGACAAGACCTATCTTGTCCCCATGTCATAAAATTCGTTGTCGCATCGAACCCTCGATGCCGGATATGTCTTTATCTTCTAGGGCATTGAGCCGCCTCACTAAGCGCAAAATCCAGTGACATATATATCCCCCATATTCTCTAGGCCTCCCCCTCCCTCTAGGGTGGCGCTAGTAAATTCAAATTCGGCCTCCGCCTGCCATCTCCTACTCCCAACCCGGTGACTACTGTCCCGGGAATCCGGCCCGCAAGTTGTCGTACTTCGTCTGCGGGTAATCGATACAATTCGGCTTCTGATCCAGCGTTTGCCGCCCGCCCAAGACGTTGACGACGTTCGCGATCAGACTACCCCCACTGCCCTCCTCGCGGTCGGCGCTGCTCTCCCACCACATGGCGCCGCCGAGCCCGCGGTCGCGCACGAACTGCGCCTTGGCGCGCGCCATGTCGACCGTGTCATAGCTGACCATGGTGCGGGTGGCCGGGTTGTAGCACCAGCTGGCGCCGACGCGGCCGTCGAGGCGCTCCTGGGCGCCCGGCAGCGGGAGCTTCTTGTAGTCGTGGACGCCGTTCTCCCAGGTGCCCTCGCCGACGCCGCCCGTGTAGGGCGTCCCGGGCCCGTCGGTGGCCACGAAGGCGCGCCCGTAGAGCGGCATCCCGAGGACGAGCTTCTGCGGGCGCACACCCCGGGAGAGGTAGAAGTCGAGGGCCGCCGCGGTGCTGAAGGGCGTCGACGCCGGGTTGTCGCCGCTCGGGTACAGGTTCGCCTGGTGGCCCGCCACGGCGTCCCAGGACCCCGCGTAGTCGTACGCCATGAGGTTCCAGAAGTCGAGGACGCGGTCCATGCCGGGGATGTCGAGCCGCATGTAGTTCTGCGCGCCGGCCGGGCACGCGACGCTGAGCTCGAAACGGTACGGCCGCGGCAGGGTCCGGGCATATCCGTCCATGGCCTCGCGCACCGCCCGCAGCAGCGCCACCCAGTCGGCCGCCTCCTGCGCGTTCTGCGGGTACTCCCAGTCGACGTCGATGCCGTCGAAGCCGAGGTTCTTGATGAGGTCGACGCAGGTACGCGCGAAGTTGGCCCGCCCCTGCGGCGTCGACGCCGGCTGCCGGAAGTTGGAGCTGTAGGTCCAGCCGCCGACCGACAGCAGCACCTTGAGGTTGCGGTTGCGGCGCTTGAGCAGGTTGAGCTGCTTGAGGCAGCCGTAGAGGTTCGTGCCGACGTCGTTCCAACTGTCCCCGCTGTCCGCCCAGTGGATGTCCGTGTCGGCCCACGTGTCCGTCAGGTACACCTCGCCCGAGTCGGGCCGCACGTTGGCGAAGGCGTACAGCACGTGCGTCAGCTTCTCCACCGGCAGGTCCTGCGGCCGGTGCTTGCGCCCGTAGATGGCCCAGTTGACGAAGTAGGCTACCGTGCGGTAGCCCTGCTCGGGTCCGCCGCCCATGGTGGTGGTATCGGTGGTGTTGGTTGGTTCGGGTGTGGTAGGGGCGGAGCCCGTGTAACTGTTACCAGTATCGGTTGTGGTGGTTGTGGTGGGGGAGAAGAGTGACGAACGTAATGTGGGGTGGTAGTTGTTGGTGATAGAGAAGAAGGTGGCTAGAAACAAAATAAGTGAGATGAGGTAAAGAAGGATGGTCCTTGCGGAGGGCATGTAGGGAAACTGAATTGACAAATTTGATGTATTACGAGCGCACTTATAATCTGAGCAAGGCGTTGGTGTGGCTACGTGTCTTGCGTGTCCCCCGCCTCACTCTCAGCCGTGTCGTTTATTCCACGAGTCGCTGACCTCTCATGCCTCGTTGGTTCAGGTTGCGTGGCGTGGCTACGGCGGCTGTGGTGTGGCAATGCTGCGGCTTTCCGGCACTTCAGTTTATCATTGGAGTCTCTTTGACTCTCTAGTGGGGATCAATCCACGCGTGTCTGATTATGTACTAGCCCAGTTTCAAAAAGGTATCATGCGTGAGACTGAATAGCTTTCTATCTGGTTCATTGATATGCTTCCCTCCCCTGGTTCTTTGTGACGAATTATAAACAAGGAGGGGGGTGACGTCAGTTGCGTCCTTTTGGGCAGCGCTGGCGACAATCAATAGTGACGTGGCTAGTGCAAGGCTTGGCCCGCATAAGCCACCCCCTATCGTGTCGACCACTTTTATGGATTTCAACTGACCCATGAAGCGTAGGCAGAACTGATGTACCACATCTCGTACGAAGTATCAAGTATTTGAGAGTTGCGTCATTCATCGAACTGACTCAACCTTTCCAGCGGCCGCACAAGTTGTATAAGACTTGTAAGTATTGCTGTGGTTTGATTAGCAGTCTGGGGCAAACTGCGATCTGAGGGTTTGGGCCTTGGCAAGAGGTTGCGGGTTCTGTCGGATTAAGAGTCCTCCGGGGGAGCCGTACCACAGCGCATTCCCTTCGCCATCACGAATCCGCTCTCCTACCCCAGTGTGACTTTTACATCTGTCACAGAAAAATTGAGGCTATATGGAGTGGTCTGACTCGAAGGAAGGAAGAATTTCCTCAAGCCACTTGGGCTGGTCGGTCCATTTATATAGACCCTGGTGGGGCCATTAGGTGGCGCTCCAGGGCGGTTCCCAGGGTTCTGATCGGAGCCCAACACGCCCCCCATACAATGAGCTTTGCACGCGAGTGACCTCGCCGCGGGGGGGGGGGGGGGGTAAAGGCGCTACTTGAAAAGGGGCAGATTCCAGCACGAAGAACCGCAGCGGGCAGTCCGTACTGCACGATATCAGCTGGCCAATCCCAATACGCCAGCAAAGCAGAGCGACTCGACTGCACGAGTCGGGCATCCGGCCTCTGCTTGAATATGGGGGCTCCGTTACCTTGCAGGACCTGTCCGGGTCAAGATAAGGGACCGATACTAGGGGTAAGAAATCCATACCGCGAAACATTACTTCATTGTGCTGCTGCTGGAGGGAAGTCGGATTCATCTCTTCCCCGCGGGCTGGACGCTAACGCCGTTAATACTACGGATGGACTCCTCTCCTATGTGCTCTCGCGCCTTGGGACTACTCCGGCCAGGGCCGCTCTCGAATCATAATATCTTCGGTGCGATCAGGAGGCGAATGACGAGTTGTTTCAACTCATAACTAGCTATGGCGGTGATGCGGGTGCCCGGGGGGATAGGCGAGGGGAGTGAACGGGGTAGCACACCCCGCTATGCGGTAGTACGGTCTAATAGCAGGGTTCTCGACGAAGCTGCGTGGGGCGTAAACCTTGGATCAGGCGGTAATCTATGAATATAAGACCTTCACTCAGATAATATACCTAGCGAAGAATAAAATCAGATTCGCACATTGACGGAACCTGTATATACCAGCAAGGCGTTATATTTCAGCCTAGTTGGTAGTAAGATCATCGACAAGCAGACGTATATGTATAAGCGTTTAAATGCATAGGAGTTGTATTGTAATATGTTACAGTCTGGGTTAACCATTAAGCGCTTGTTGATCAAATATGGTCGGATTAAGCTTCGGGGGTATAAGAGAGATATGGAGATATGATAATTCTTAGAGCAGCGATAGCTGAGATGGCTTAAGTATGGCTGATCATATATATTTCTGTATTCAGCGAAGTCTGTGGCTCCCACGCAACAACTTGGATATTTTGAAAGGCAACTAGGTAGCTGTTACTGTCAACATCCCGTTTTATCCGGTATATAGAACAGGCAGCCGTCATGCTATATGAAAATCTTAGAACAATTATGAAATGGATGGCTGAGATGATCATAACCGCCTCTCTTTCGGGCCAGGTATGGCATGCGTATTTGGCCTTAAGAGTGCTCTATTTCGTTCCCATTTTATATTGAGAACTTCTTTCTAGTTGGATCATATGAAACAGTGCTGGTTGTTTTCCTTCCAAGGCTTTTTAGCTTTACTACTTTAGGTTACTGAGGTGCCTCTCGCCTAGGTATCCGTTCTGACTATTGCTTTCCATTTAGGTACCAACTACCCAGCTTCTCTCACCTACTTGCCCAGCTGGTCAGACATAGCCCACCCCATAGCACCCAAGTACTGCAGCGAAGAACATACCGCTACGCCTCATACACTACCAGCTGCTAGGAAGTGATTGGCATCAGTTCGGAGGTTAGACAGAACAAGTACCACCATTCACGCAGCCATCCATTAGCCAGTTCCGATCCATTATTTACAGCAAACAGTACGATGCCCAAACGCCACATATATGCCGCTTTTGTCTCGTCTCGTCTTCGTCTCATAAACATAACAAGCAGAGCCGCTCTCCAGGTCATCCGCAAATATGTCCTAATTACCCTCGCTACCGAACTCCTTGGTCCACTCGGCGTTCCGCTGCAGATCCACCTCCGACACCGTAGGCCTTGAGGACTTGATGGCCTTGACGAAGTCCTTGAAGTCGACGAGGGGCTCGAGGAGCGCCTCTCCGTCGATGTCGTCCCATGTCATCTCCTTGGCTCCGGGGTCTCCCGGGGAGCAGGGGGTGAGCTTCGTTTTCCCATCTACCACCACCTGTAGAGCGAACAATTAGCAATTAGTATGGTAGGAGGCGTGTGATACCGTACCTCTTTGAAATGTGTGGCCTGTTGAATCTTCCGTACGGGCTGCATCAGAGCGTCCTGCACGACGATGCTGATATCGCTCCCCGAGTATCCCTCCGACAACTTGGCGAGTTCGCGATAATCCTCAGGTTTTAACGTTGTCGGGGTCTCTCCGATGGCAATCTTGAACATGGTCGTCCGTGCGGCCAAGTCAGGTAGACTGATATGCACTCTCCTTTGAAAACGCCGTCGAATAGCTGTGTCCAGTTGCCAAGGGATATTCGTCGCGCCCAACACCAGCACGCCGGTGGAGTCCTTGCCCACACCGTCCATTTGTATGAGCATCTCCGTCTTGATTCTTCGCGAGGCCTCCGACTCTCCCTCGCCTCGGGGACCGCACAGGGCGTCTACCTCGTCGATGAAAATGATGGACGGTTTATTCTCGCGTGCCATGGCGAATAACTGCTTGACTAATCTGTTTGTGTGTTTTCTAATGTTAGCCTACCGCCCGACCCGCGCGGCAGGTAGAGAAGACCTACCTTTCACTCTCACCCATCCATTTGCTGACCAAGTCACTACTGCTCACGCTGAAGAACGTGCTCTTTGCCTCGGTAGCCACCGCCTTCGCCAGATAGCTCTTACCCGTACCGGGAGGACCGTACATCAGGATTCCCTTCCACGGCTGGCGCTTCCCCTGGAAGAGGTGGGGGAACTTGATAGGCAATAGCACGGCCTCCTTCAAGGCCTCCTTGGCGCCGTCGAGGCCGGCGACGTCGTCCCACTTGACGTTGGGGCGGTCCTGCAGGATGGCGCCGGCGAGGGCGCTCCGGAGCTTCTTGCTATCCTCGTCCACCTCGCCGTCCTCCCCGCTCTGCTTGCCCTTAGCGGTGCCGCCGGTGGAGGTGCCGTTAGCGCCGACCATGCCGGGCTTCTTCCGCTTGGCGTCGGCGTCGGTGAGGTGGGCCTTGAGCTTCTCGGCGCGGTCCATGTACTCGGCCGTCTTCTGGCGGATCAGCTGCTTGTGCTGCTCGTTCTTCTGCCACTTGATGGCCAGCATGAATAGCTCCAGCGCCTGGTAGTACAGCTGGTACGCCTTCTCATACTGGTTGGCGTTGTCGGCGTCGATGGCCTCGCGCACCTGCTTGATGGCCCGCTGTAGGAAATCGTCCTCCCGATCCATCGTGGCGGTTTCGGTTCGGTTTCGGTTCGGGTGTTGTTTTTATGTACGGGTTTCTAGTCCGTCCGTCCGTCTCTAGGGCTTTGGCAGTAGGAGGTTCGATTAAAACAATGTATTCTCAATTACGGCGACATATATGCGCTGATAATCTGGCTTTAATGGGGAGCCGGGATAGAAGATGGTGGAGGGCTCGAGGGCGTGGGCAGGGCGTGGGCAGGGCGTGGAAGAGCGAGGGAGAATCGACAAAGAAAAAAAAGAAGTGACGGTTGTGATGGTGATGATAGGCTCAAGGGCAGGGGAAAGTCTTGGGGCCCCCCCCGATGAGTTGGTCGCCTTGGTTATGGGATGCCAATCAATTTACTGCATCCAAGGGCGTCCTGAAAGACAAATCAAGGGGACCTTTTAGGGGATAAGCGCTAGTAAACATCTTACTTATCTGTAGCGGGGTATTGCATTATCGATTAGCGCCTTTACGATAAAGCACATAGGCATGTAAGTGCAAGCCGGCCACTCCCACACCAGCCATATGATGGATAAGTCTGAACTTGCTTCAGCCACAGGAACCATTTCCCGGTGAGACTAGCGAAGCTGCCACCTGATTGAACCTTGCCATTGGGGTGCAAGATAACCCCCCAGACACAGAGTCATCGCAGCGCTTTACAGCCGAGCATACACGTATTTACTCAGGAATCGCTGGTGAGAAAGACGGCCGGTCATGGCGGACATCCAGGCAAAGCTTCAGACTCTTTCGGAAGAGTACCAGAAGCTACAGCAAGAGGTCCAAGTCGCCGTACAGTCGCGACAAAAGCTTGAGGCACAAAGACAGGAGAATCTTGGGGTTCAAAAAGTCTGTTATTATGAACGAATACCAACTATCCGTGTGTTCTACAGGGGTCTCCATACTGACAGGGAGCAGGAGTTCAAGCGGATGAAGGATGGGGAGAACATATACAAGCTGGTCGGCCTGGTACTCCTGAAGCAGGAGAAGGTGGAGGCGGAGGGCACGGTGAATGGACGACTGGAGTTCATCGGCAAGGAGATGTAAGACCACACTCCCTTTCATACGCTTGGGTAACTGACATGACAACAACTAACATGCCTACCCCGGTCAAAAGCGAGAGGACAGAGAAGCAGATCAAGGAAATCCAAGACAAGATCGAGAAGAAGAAGGGCGACATCATTCAGGCACAAGCCGGGCTACAAGCAGCAGCAGCAGCAACAGGTGGAGCTCCGGGACAAGTGGCAGCAAAGGGTTAATGTAAAACTAGGTTGGTACACGAAAAGAGATGAAGTCAACGCGAAGAAACGCTGGAGATAGTCTTTGTGGTGTCGACGGTACGTACGTTACGACTGTGATGATCATGTAACAGCATGAAATGACGATCTATAGATAGAGTCGTTGTTATTCTATCGCATCTGGATAAAGCGGACATTTAGGGACTCACCCAACTGAAAAGGCGCAGAGAGACGTCAAAGAATAACGAGGATCAAACATGGGCAAAGCCACAGATGACGTTTAACACGTTAAAGTCAGAGAGTACCTACCTACCTGCATACATACCCCGCCATATGGCTTGGGCGGGGCAATAATCCCCGCCGGACGTTTCGTAGCAGCTGGCCCAAACTCACAGCCCTGATGGGAAGGCCGGTCGGTTGTCACATTGTCACATCCGATTACCAAGTAACTAACTTAGGGACTATTCTAGGTAATTACCCATTCCAGGCGGCGACGTTTCGCTTACATTCTACCACCACCATCATCATCTCCGCCGTCATATCGTATTCTTCTCTATCCGGTGACCACGCAGGCTTTCTTTCACACACAAGGAAGGCGGACCTTCGAAATACCTGCCTCCTACACATTCTGATATGCAAATATACAGAGATGATTGGCATCCCTTGACGATCTTGGAACTTTCGTCGCTTGCCGTATTGGCTCATAGGCACAGGTACAGGGGCAGAGACGCCTCCCATCCCGACGAGATGGATTCCACCCCAGGCCTCCCCAACCGCCCTTTGACGGTTAAGGAGATATCCGACCGAGCTCAGGCTTTCGAATTAAACACCAATATACCCCTCAAGGCCTGGCTAAGGACAGCCCACACGTTAAATAATGAGGTAAGTGTGACTGCCATGCAGTCCCCTCCCTTCCTGCTCGCCGCGAGGCCGTGAGCCTGTGCTCAACATCTTCCACAACCCCAGGGCGATATCTACCTGCGCGAGCGTAATTTCGCCCAGGCCTATCTGCTCTACTTCCGGTGCTCCGTATTGCTAGCAGAACGCCTCCGAAAGCACCCGGAATTCAAGACCGCCGAAGGCAGGAAAGCTGCCAGGGTCCCTCTCCAGAACCTCCAAGCTGTTCTGTCCAACCTCGAGAAGATCAAGCCCTTCATAGAGCGAGAGTACCAGAAGTGGGAGGTGGATGAGGAGAGAAGAAAAGAACGGCGAGGCCAGCGATCTACCGAATGGACCGATCCGAAGCCTCTACCCCCGTACGAGCAGCACGCATCCAGAGATCCCGCCCTCGTTTCTAGAGCCACGCTTCTCGATGCCAGTGAAAACCAGGAACTTGCGGTCGAACTTGCCCAGGAAGAAATACGGCGGAGGGATGCGGACAAGAGGGCTATCAGACAAGCCGGGATATCGCCGGAGGAAGAACAGACGCGGCGCATTGCAGGTTTCTGGGATGACTGGACAGCAGACCTGGCAGCAACACAAGCAGATGATGAAGACGTTTTTCGAAGGCGGATGGAGTTGACAAGGAGGAGACTCGACCGCAGCGATGACTACCCATCGAATGAGGTCCGCGTCAGAGAGGACCATAAGCCCTCTACGGCGCCCATAGACGGCAGAAGTCGAAGCTATCACTACCCTTCCATATCGAAGTCTCAACCAGTGCGGTACGATCCTCAAAAACCAAGCGAGCGGACGGACCCGCCATCGCGCCCACCGCGCCCACCAAAGGAATTTTTACCCGAGCCGTACGAAGCCGAATCCGGTCGTCAACATACTCAATTGCCCCCGGAGCTCCCGGCGAAGGAGCAGGCTGGGCCCGACAGAACGTCTTTGACCCCAGAACCTTCACGTGATCTTCCCAAGCTACCCCCTAAAGTCCGTGAGACCCCGACCCCCTCGGCGCCAGCCAAGGAGAAACAGCGGCGTGTGACCTTCAAGCCCGCGGCGTACCTAGAGAACGGCGAGCCGCTGCGATCTATATTCTTACCGGCGACCTTGCGGGGCCAGTTCCTAAAGATTGCGGCGGATAACACGCGACGGGGTCTTGAGATGTGCGGGATGCTGTGTGGCACGACAGTTAACAACGCTCTGTTCATCAGCAAGCTGGTCATCCCTGAGCAGACTTGCACCTCGGACACATGTGAGACGGAGAACGAGACCTCCCTTCTGGACTACTGCATCGAGAACGACCTGTTGATCCTCGGTTGGATCCACACCCACCCCACCCAGACCTGCTTCATGAGCTCTCGGGACCTCCACACACAAGCGTCATACCAGGTCATGCTAAAGGAGAGCATCGCTATCGTCTGTGCCCCCAGGTTCGAGCCATCGTAAGTCTAGGTGCCCCGTCCCTAGTCCTGGCAGTTGATAATTTGCGGGTGCTGTTGACCTGTCTATGATATTCTAACGGAGCTCCCAGGTATGGCATCTTCCGCCTCACGAACCCTCCTGGGTTGGACCATGTCTTGCAATGCACCCAGCGAGCCACCTTCCACCAGCACTCCATAGACAACCTCTACACGGCAGCCGGGAAGCCGCCGGGCCACGTGCACGAGACAGAAAAGCTCGCATTCGAGGTGCAGGATCTGCGGCCCGGGTTTCAGTATAATAACAGCACCAAGAGCAGCAGCGCCGTCCCGCGCAAGAACTTTTAGAGCATGATGTCTGGATGGACGGGCTGGTGCACCGGCGTGACGGCGTGCCTCCACTTCCATCCTGGAAGGGAGGCCAGAGAACTCGGTGGCTACGGCCAAGAGCCTGAGTTACCGCCCAGCCGGCCTGCGATAAGGAGGGTGATGGCGGGTGCCCATCACGCGGAGAGCAAGGCTAGCTAATGTTAATGTTGGCGGTGATGCTGGGCATATCTCCCCATTGGCGTGACGGTTTAGACGGCTCATCCCCGATGCTGGCTGGTTGATATCACTCTGTTATTTTCGTGTTTCC